>JALXFT010002712.1:25000-27912 GCA_023376895.1 Aspiorhynchus laticeps
TGTCTGTCTGTCTGTCTGTCTATCTATCTATCTGTGTGTGTCTATCTATCTATCTATCTATCTGTGTGTGCTGTGTCTGTGTGTCTATCTATCTGTGTGTGTGTGTGTAGTGTGTGTTGTGTGTGTATCTGTCTTCTGTCTATCTATCTGTGTGTGTGTCTGTCTGTCTATCTATCTGTGTTCTGTCTGTCTATCTATCTGTGTGTCTGTCTGTCTGTCTACTATCTATCTACTCTGTGTGTGGTGTGTGTGTGGTGTGTGTGTCTGTCTGTCTATCTATCTTGTGTCTGTCTGTCTATCTAATGTTCTGTCTGTCTATCTATCTGTGTGTGTGTCTGTCTATCTATCTGTGTGTCTTCTGTCTGTCTGTCTATCTGTGTGTGTCTGTCTGTCTGTCTGTCTGTCTATCTGTGTGTTGTGTGTCTGTCTGTCTATCTATCTGTTTCTGTCTGTCTGTCTGTCTGTCTATCTGTGTGTGTGGTGGTCTGTCTGTCTGTCTGTCTGTCTTTATCTGTTGTCTGTCTGTCTGTCTATCTATCTATCTATCTATCTATCTTGTGTGTGTGTGTGTCTGTCTATCTATCTATCTATCTGTGTGTGTGTGTGTGTGTCTGTCTGTCTATCTATCTATCTATCTATCTATCTGTGTCTGTCTTCTGTCTGTCTGTCTTCTATCTGTGTGTCTGTCTGTCTATCTATATGTGTCTGTCTGTCTATCTATCTGTGTGTGTGTCTGTCTATCTATCTGTGTGTCTGTCTGTCTGTCTGTCTATCTGTGTGTGTCTGTCTGTCTGTCTGTCTGTCTATCTGTGTGTGTGTGTGTCTGTCTGTCTATCTATCTGTGTGTCTGTCTGTCTGTCTGTCTGTCTGTCTGTCTGTCTGTTTGTCTGTCTGTCTGTCTGTCTGTCTGTCTTCTATCTATCTATCTTTGTGTGTGTGTGTGTGTGTGTGTGTGTCTGTCTATCTATCTATCTATCTATCTATCTCTGTGTGTGTGTGTGTGTTTCTGTCTGTCTGTCTGTCTGTCTATCTATCTATCTATCTATCTATCTATCTGTCTGTCTGTCTGTCTGTCTGTCTGTCTATCTATCTGTGTGTCTGTCTGTCTATCTATATGTGTCTGTCTGTCTATCTATCTGTGTGGTGTCTGTCTATCTATCTGTGTGTCTGTCTGTCTGTCTGTCTATCTGTGTGTGTCTGTCTGTCTGTCTGTCTGTCTATCTGTGTGTGTGTGTGTCTGTCTGTCTATCTATCTGTGTGTCTTCTGTCTGTCTGTCTGTCTGTCTGTTGTCTATCTTTTTTGTGTGTGTGTGTGTGTGTTCTGTCTATCTATCTATCTATCTTCTATCTATCTATCTTCTGTGTGTTGTGTGTGTGTGTGTGTCTGTCTGTCTGTCTGTCTTCTATCTGTTGTGTGTGTGTCTGACTGTCTTCTTTATTATCTATCTGTGTTGACTGTCTGTCTATCTATCTGTGTGTGTGTGTCTGTCTGTCTGTCTATCTATCGGTGTCTGTCTGTCTATCTGTGTGTGTGTGTGGTGTGTGTGTGTTTCTGTCTGTCTGTCTGTCTTTATCTATCTATCTATCTGTGTCTGACTGTCTGTCTATCTGTGTGTGTGTGGTGTGTGTGTGTGTGTGTCTGTCTGTCTATCTATCTATGTATCTATGTATCTGTCTATCTGTCTGTCTGACTGTCTCTCTCTCTATCTATCTGTCTGTCTACATTTATGCATTGTCTATCTATCTATTGATCTATCTATCTGTGTGTGTGTGTGTGTGTGTCTGTCTGTCTATCTATCTATCTTCTTCTGTCTTCTGTCTGTCTGTCTGTCTGTCTGTCCCGCTGTGGCCCCGAGACTCCTGCACTCAAAGAATGCACTGGTTTCTTTCTTCTGCTTTTCTCAGAATCGACCCTCGTGCCACCGCAAACATTCCTGTCTGTCTCTCAGCTCCTTTCCTAGAAGCAGTTTTCTGTACCATTAATTTCCCTTCTTCTCCTCCGTCTGTCTGTCTCTCGCTCTCATTTCTTCTGACCCCCGGTGAGACGAGGTCTTCGTGAAGAATGAAAGACATTCAGACGGAGAGAGAGAGAGAGAGACAGACAGACGCTCCCATTAAACTCATTCTTTTTTAGCTTGTAATATCAAACCATAAATCGTCACGCAGATATTGATCTGTTTAACAGAAACACACACACACACACACTCAATGTAAATACATCTGTGTGTGTGTGTGTGCGCGCAGACATTCCTCAGAGAGTGTGTGTGTGTGTTGAAGCATATGCTGCAGCTCACATCTGGGAGTCATTAAACCCCCTCAAGACCCTCCCCCAACACACACACACACCACACACACACACCACACTCACACACACTCATGTGTTCTGCTCTCTTCATTAACTCTCATCTGTCTTGTTAAAACATAAGTCTTTGTTTATTTCTCTTTTGAAGACTCTTACTATTGCAACTCTCCGTTTCTCTTTCTCTCTCTCTCTCTCTGTGTGTGTGTGTGTGTGTGGTGTGTGTTGGCTGTTGTCATTTGCCCCTGGCTGTAATTCTGCCCTTCCTCCACCAAGGAGCAAAAGCCCCCAACAGACTCCATGATGACGACAGCAAACTTTAAACACTCAAATGTTCCATTAAACAATGTTTTTCAATAATGAGAGAAACACATGGACTGAGTCACTCATTAACTCATGCAGGACTGTAAACTCTACATTAAACTGTGACTCAAACGACACGGACACTTAAAACATTCCCTCTGAGCTCAGATTGAACACACTATATACAACACTAGGAAAGAATCTGCTCACCTTTAATTCAGTCCTTTATTCCTCGAGTGATGCTCAGATCTCAGCGTGTCTGAAGTTTCAGCGTCGCCCCGCCTCTGACTCCGCCCACCGCGCAAAGCCC
>JALXFT010003306.1:0-20000 GCA_023376895.1 Aspiorhynchus laticeps
CACCCACGACCCCTCCCCGCTCCCGCCCACCGCCGCAGACAGAAATATCAAACCTCATCCAAAACCATGAATATGACTCTTAACTTATCTTTATAAAACTAAACACAAATATAAAACGCGTATAAAGCACATTTCCCAGATTTCTGTTTGTTAGTTTGTGTTTAAATCACACATTTTCAATGCCTTTGCTTTATCTTTACTTCGAAATAATGATAAACAATATCTTTTTGTTAAATATAGTGGATTATAAAGTATGATATAAAATAAAAGTTTCCAAAATAAGTGCAGATGCATGAAAAATGTACAGTAATGAAGTAAAAATACTTTAATGCCACAATAAAATTAGTAATTTGACATTTTTATGTAGGAACTGTATTGGATATTAAAGGAAAAGTGTTTATAAAAACACTAATTATTATTATTAATTTATTTTTACACTAATAAAAGCTGGAAATTAGACTTAAATATTTTGAGTTTTCATGTTTGAAAATGATCATTCCCATAATTCCAGTTGAGTTTATAATCACTTTATTATTATTTTAACATGAAGAAGACTCTTAACGAGATTTTGACTGTAAATCTGAGAAAAAACTCCATCAAACACTCGATTCAGTAAAGACAGAACATGTTCTATAAGCATGTGTTTATTTAATATACAGCAGATCTTAAAGATCTTAAAGTCTTCAAACGTCTCTGAAACAATTCTGTTCACTCTGTGAGTGTGTGTGTGTGAGAGAGAGAGTGTGGTGTTGTGAGAGAGAGAGGTGTGTGGTGTGTGAGAGAGTGTGTGTGTGTGGTGGAGAGAGTGTGTGTGAGCGAGAGAGTGTGAGTGTGTGTGTGTGAGAGAGAGTGTGTGTGTGTGTGAGAGAGAGAGTGTTGTGTGTGTGAGAGATGTGAGTGTGTGTGTGTGTGTGTGTGTGTGTGTGAGTGTGTGTGAGAGCGTGTGAGTGTGTGTGTGTGTGAGAGTGTTGTGTGTGTGTGGTGTGTGTGAGAGAGAGAGTGTGTGTGTGTGAGAGAGAGAGAGAGTGTGAGCGTGAGAGAGAGAGTGTGTGTGTGTGGGAGAGAGAGAGCGTGTGAGGTGTGTGAGAGAGAGTGTGGTGTGTGAGAGAGGAGAGCGTGTGAGTGTGAGCGTGAGATGTGTGTGTGTGGAGAGAGAGAGAGAGAGTGGTTCTGTGAGTGTGTGTGTGTTGTGTGAGAGAAGTGTGTGTGTGTGGGAGAGAGTGAGGTGTGTGTGTTGTGTTGTGTGTGTGTGTGAGAGAGAGAGAGGTGTGTGTGTGTGTGAGAGAGAGAGGAGTCTCTGTGAGTGTGTGTGAGCGGAGAGAGGTGTCTTGTGAGGTGTGTGTGTGTGGAGAGTGTGTCCTTGAGGGTGTGTGTGGAGAGGGGTGTGAGTGTGTGGTGTGAGAGAGAGAGAGAAGAGTGTGTCTCTGTGAGTGTGTGAGTGTGTGTGGTGTGTTTGTGAGCGGAAGAGTGTGTCTCTGTGGTGTGGTGTGTGAAGAGTGTGTTCTGTGAGTGTGTGTGTGTGTGAGAGAGAGAAGGTGTGTGTGGTGTGTGTGAGTGAAAAAGAGAGAGTGTCTCTGTGAGTGTGTGTGTGTGTGTGTGAGAGAGAGAGTGTGTTCTCTGTGAGTGTGTTGACGAGAGAGAGTGCCTGTGATGGCGTGTGTGTGTGTGAGAGAGTGTGTGTGTGTGTGTTAGAGAGCTGTGTGTTGGTGTGTGAGAGAGAGAGAGAGAGTGTGTCTCTGTGAGTGATGAGTGTGTGAGTGTTGTGTGTGGTTGTGTGTGAGCGAGAGAGTGTGAGTGTGTGTGAGAAGAGAAGAAAGAGTGAGAGTGTGTGTTCTATGAGGAGTGAGTGTGTGTGTGTGTGTGTGTGTGTGTGGTCTGTACACTTCATGAATTAAGAGAGACATTCACACAGACGTCGTCTCTTCTCTTTGTAGGTGGCCATCATCTTTTGATCTCAGGATGGCTTTGCCTGGATTCAAACCCTGCGGGACGAGAAGCTCATGAGAACACCTGCAGAAGTCCGGCGGTCAAGTCTCCTGACTGTGGTGCGTCTTACCTTCGGACAGGTTCTGGTGCAGTTCATGATGGGTTGCAGCGGTACAGAGAAAGGGGTCCTGGAGCTTGGAGAGCCTCTCCTCGGTGTAATCACACGTGAGTCGATCATCCAGCGGTACGCCTGAAACCACCACACACCTGAGACAGAGCTGACGAGCTGCATCCTCAACAACATCAACAATACTTCGAATATCAGTTCATCAGTGTCTCAGAATGGATGCTCTGCAGTGAATGGGTGCCGTCAGAATGAGATGCTCTGCATGAATGGGTGCCGTCAGAATGAGATGCTCTGCGTGATTGGGTGCCGTCAGAATGAGATGCTCTGCAGTGAATGGCTGCCGTCAGAATGAGATGCTCTGCAGTGAATGGGTGCCGTCAGAATGAGATGCTCTGCAGTGAATGGGTGCCGTCAGAATGAGATGCTCTGCAGTGAATGGGCGCCGTCAGAATGAGATGCTCTTCAGTGATTGGGTGCCGTCAGAATGAGATGCTCTGCAGTGTCAGAATGAGATGCTCTGCTGTGAATGGGTGCCGTCAGAATGAGATGCTCTGCAGTGATTGGGTGCCGTCAGAATGAGATGCTCTCCAGTGAATGGTGCCGTCAGAATGAGATGCTCTGCAGTGAATGGGTGCCGTCAGAATGAGATGCTCTGCAGTGAATGGGTGCCGTCGAATGAGATGCTCTGCAGTGAATGGGTGCCGTCAGAATGAGATGCTCTGCAGTGAATGGCTGCCGCAGTGAATGGCTGCCGTCGGAATGAGATGCTCTGCAGTGAATGGGTGCCGTCGAATGAGATGCTCTGCAGTGAATGGGTGCCGTCGAATGAGATGCTCTGCAGTGATTGGGTGCCGTCGGAATGAGATGCTCTGCAGTGAATGGTGCCGTCAGAATGAGATGCTCTGCAGTGAATGGGTGCCGTCAGAATGAGATGCTCTGCAGTAATGGGTGCCGTCAGAATGAGATGCTCTGCAGTGATTGGGTGCCGTCAGAATGAGATGCTCTGCAGTGAATGGTGCCGTCGGAATGAGATGCTCTGCAGTGAATGGGTGCCGTCAGAATGAGATGCTCTCAGTGAATGGTGCCGTCAGAATGAGATGCTCTGCAGTGAATGGGTGCCGTCAGAATGAGATGCTCTGCAGTGAATGGGTGCCGTCGGAATGAGATGCTCTGCAGTGAATGGGTGCCTCAGAATGAGATGCTCTGCAGTGAATGGGTGCCGTCAGTGAATGGGTGCCGTCGGAATGAGATGCTCTGCAGTGATTGGGTGCCGTCGGAATGAGATGCTCTGCAGTGAATGGGTGCCGTTGGAATGAGATGCTCTGCAGTGATTGGGTGCCGTCGGAATGAGATGCTCTGCAGTGAATGGTGCCGTCAGAATGAGATGCTCTGCAGTGAATGGGTGCCGTCAGAATGAGATGCTTTGCAGTGAATGGGTGCCGTCAGAATGAGATGCTCTTCAGTGATTGGGTGCCGTCGAATGAGATGCTCTGCAGTGTCAGAATGAGATGCTCTGCAGTGAATGGGTGCCGTCAGAATGAGATGCTCTGCAGTGAATGGGTGCCGTCAGAATGAGATGCTCTGCAGTGAATGGGTGCCGTCGAATGAGATGCTCTGCAGTGAATGGGTGCCGTCGAATGAGATGCTCTGCAGTGAATGGTGCCGTCAGAATGAGATGCTCTGCAGTGTCAGAATGAGATGCTCTGCAGTGAATGGGTGCCGTCAGAATGAGATGCTCTGCAGTAAATGGGTGCCGTCAGAATGAGATGCTCTGCAGTGATTGGGTGCCGTCAGAATGAGATGCTCTGCAGTGATGGCTGCCGTCGAATGAGATGCTCTGCAGTGAAGGGTGCCTCAGAATGGATGCTCCAGTGAATGGCTGCCGTCAGAATGAGATGCTCTGCAGTGAATGGGTGCCGTCAGAATGAGATGCTCTGCAGTGAATGGGTGCCGTCGGAATGAGATGCTCTGCAGTGAATGGGTGCCTCAGAATGAGATGCTCTGCAGTGAATGGCTGCCGTCATGAATGGCTGCCGTCGAATGAGATGCTCTCAGTGAATGGGTGCCGTCGGAATGAGATGCTCTGCAGTGAATGGGTGCCGTCGGAATGAGATGCTCTGCAGTGATTGGGTGCCGTCAGAATGAGATGCTCTGCGTGAATGGGTGCCGTCAGAATGAGATGCTCTGCATGAATGGGTGCCGTCAGAATGAGATGCTCTGCAGTGAATGGGTGCCGTCAGAATGAGATGCTCTTCAGTGATTGGGTGCCGTCAGAATGAGATGCTCTGCAGTGCAGAATGAGATGCTCTGCAGTGAATGGGTGCCGTCAGAATGAGATGCTCTGCAGTGAATGGGTGCCGTCAGAATGAGATGCTCTGCAGTGATTGGGTGCCGTCAGAATGAGATGCTCTGCAGTGAATGGGTGCCGTCAGAATGAGATGCTCTGCAGTGAATGGGTGCCGTCAGAATGGGATGCTCTGCAGTGAATGGGTGCCGTCAGAATGAGATGCTCTGCAGTGAATGGGTGCCGTCAGAATGAGATGCTTTGCAGTGATTGGGTGCCGTCAGAATGAGATGCTCTGCAGTAAATGGGTGCCGTCAGAATGAGATGCTTTGCAGTGATTGGGTGCCGTCAGAATGAGATGCTCTGCAGTGAATGGGTGCCGTCAGAATGAGATGCTCTGCAGTGATTGGGTGCCGTCAGAATGAGATGCTCTGCAGTGAATGGCTGCCGTCAGAATGAGATGCTCTGTAGTGAATGGCTGCCGTCAGAATGAGATGCTCTGCAGTGAATGGGTGCCGTCAGAATGAGATACTCTCCAGTGAATGGCTGCCGTCAGAATGAGATGCTCTGCAGTGAATGGGTGCCGTTGGAATGAGAACCGGAAATGCTGTAGGTGACGTCAGACGCTGGAGACTTGGCGGAAAAACTGAATGAACAGCGAGGACAGCGAGGAAAATTTAGAAACTCTTCAGGAATACATCGACTGGTGCTTCGACGTTATAGTCATGAAGAAAAACCAAAATGCATGTTCTCCAGCCAAAAGCGAGACGCCGTCTTCCAAAAGAAGTCGCCCGTCAGACTCGCCTGAAACAACATCGCCGACGGGTAAAAGCTTTACCGACATCCTGGATTCAATCGACAAGCGGTTGTCCAGCTTCGACGCGAGGTTGTCCCTGGTAGAGATCCTGCACCGTGAATTTAAATCCCTGAGGGAATCACTGGAATTCAGCCAGCAGCAGGTGGAAACACTCGCTGCTGAAAACGCATCTCTACGGGACTCGGTCAAATCTCTAACTGAAAATATGACCCATCTAAGTGAAGAAAATAAAAAAATAAAAGAGACTGTCATCGATCTCCAGGCCCGTAGCATGAGAGATAACCTGGTGTTTTCAGGCATCCCGGAATCTGCCGAAGAGGACCCAGAAACTACGGTTAAAAACTTTATCAAAACATACCTGAAGCTTCCGGAAGACACCGTGGAAAACATCTGCTTCGAAAGAGTCCATCGGATGGGAGCGAAGAAACCTGGAGCCCCGAGGCCGCGTCCCATTGTGGCCAAATTCGGATACTTCAAGCAGAAAGAGCAGGTGAAGAGTCGCGGCAGGGAGCTGAAAGGAACAGACTTCGGCGTAAACGACCAGTTCCCCAAAGAAATCCTGGAGCGACGCAAAATTCTGTTCCCAATCCGACGCAGTCTCATCCAAAAGGGCTCCCGAGCTGTCATCGCTGTGGATCGGCTCTACGTGGACGGGCAGCTCTACCGGAACCTCCGTACCACTCCGTGGTTATATTAACACCACTTCAGATAAGAATCCGTTATACTTACCTTTTTTTTCTCTCTCTTTCCTCGCTTGTTCTTCCATTTACCTCTAACTATTTGTCATTTCGATAATTTAATACGATATCATCAGGGCCGCATTAACCATTGGGCTAGGCGGCCTGAGCATTGTGCCAATCGCCAAAGCCCCACCACGCCCCCCACTTATTAGTGCTATTATTTAGTGGAGCTTTTCCATAAATTTAATTCACGTTTCTCGTTCATTTGTTTTACCAATCAAATGCATTTTATTTTATATTTGCTTTTGAACGACCTGTGTATCTATCAGGTGACCCCTGCGTCCGCACTGTCGCGTAATCTGGAAATGGTCATGCAAAAGAACAATCTTCGATAAGTAAAAATGTCAACTATTCTTATAAGGAAGGAAAAAAAAAAAAAAAAAAGAAAAAAAAGAAATAGGAGAGAGGGAAAAACACGACTTAGTCAGTAAAATTCCCAGCTATCAGGTTATTTTACTAAAGCTGATGATGGAGTGGAAGTTGTGGAACAGCAAGTGGACCGGACACATGGAGAAGATAAAAACATAGCGTCATCGTCGCCACAGATTTGAGGTTAGTTTGATTATTAACTTGATGGATGTATATTGCTTGTGCTTGAGCAAACTCTATAGGCCTATATTCGCTTTTGGGTTGAGAAAAAATACGGTAGAAATATGTCAATCGTTTTGTGCGTCATGATGTTAGCTTATCATTTAAAGTCATTTACACATTATGGTTTAAAAACTAATTTAACTGTTCAGAGGCATTAAGAAGCGGGGCAGAATTTATTTTGGCAAATGCGCGCGTTAAGACAGTTTCAGCCTAAAACGCGCGGCGCGCACCTGCGTGTAAAGCACCTGCCTAAACTTGAATTATTCTTCGCGCCTTGAGCTTAAACATTCAAATACAGTTATGTGTCAAAATGCCCGTTCTTGCGAGTATCCTTGTAAACAGTCATTCGTGTCTTACATGAACATTATAGTTAAAGATAAAGCATGCATGTGAAATGTAGTAGGCTATGTGAGTTCCTGGAATTGTATGATGAGATTTTAAAGGGATAGTTCACCCAAAAATGAAAATACTGTCATTTACTCAGCCTCGAGTTGTTCTGAACCTGTATGAATTTCGTTGTTCACCTCAACATAGAGGAGGATATTTTGAAGAATGTTCTTAACCAGAAGGTTTCTGGTCCCCATTGACTCCAATAGTGTATTTTTTCTTTTTTTTCATACTATGAAAGTCATGCAGCAGCTGTTTGGTTACCAGTATTGTTCCCAATGTATTCTTTTGCGTTCAACAGCAGAGGGAAACTCATACAGGTTAAGAAAAACAACAGAATTTTTTTTTTATTTTATTTTTTTTTATTTTTTTATTTTTTTTGGTGAACTATTCATGGAAAGCAGCCTAATATTGCTGCCGTTGCCATTTGTGTCAATAATGTGAATCAAACATCGGGAGAAAAAAAAAAATCACTCCATGTCCTTGACTGAATCACTTTTGTAAAATAAGAATTAATCTATATTGAATTTATACAGTGAAGACTATTCGATCTATTTGTACATTTACTTTATACAATATAATGTTTTTTATTCAGTGCTTTAAGTTTTTCCAAGTAGGTCGATTTGTTAAGTATCTTTGTTCTCTTGTCATTCGTGACTGTTTACTTGTCTTCAGTAAGCTTGGTTTTATTTTGTCTAGTATTATTTTTTGTGATATTGTAATTAGTAACAAGAATTATGAAATTTCAGTGCATCAAAAATGTTTATAGGATACAAATTCTATTTAAAGCTATATATAATTATTGTGATGGGGGCCCTGCAGTAAGTCATAGCCCCGGGCCCAGTGAGGTCTTAATGCGGCCCTGGATATCATAACAAACACGTACAGTCAGTCTCCGCAGCGTTTAAATGATTTTGCAATATTTTCGTTTCTGTCAAGTTTTTACTTTCATCCCTCTATGCTTGCTTCTTTGTATGTCTTTCTTACTTCCAACTCCTTTCACTGCACCGATCACCTGCTTTACTACACATATAAACACAACACCCTATATCACACATCTGCATGGCACGACCATGTACATATACACTCAGCATTAACGCAACCACTCAGACCTTACAGCGCACACAGACATGAAGGACATACTCGCATACAAGCGCGTACACGCCCGCTCATATCTTATTCATTTGAGCATCACACGCAGCGAGCAGCATTAGCTAAACACACACATCTATGGGTGCACTAAGGTTTGTCACATGGAATGTGAATGGAGCTGGCTCCAGAGAAAAGAAGTTAAAAATATTTAGCCATCTTAAAAAACTACAAGCAGACATTGTTTTATTACAAGAGACTCATAGATCTGCCACAGCTACAGATCAACTTAAAACAACTGAGTTTCCTAATGTGTTCTCAGCCTGCTATAACTCTAGGCAAAGGGGAGTAGCAATTTTAATACATAAAAATGTTAATTTCACAGTACTCAACACAGTTATAGATCCAGAAGGTAGATTTCTAATCATTAAATTATCTATATTTGACAAAAAGTTATGTATTGTTAGTATATATGGTCCAAATGTTGATGACCCCTCTTTCTTTCACGGTTTTTTTACCGCACTATCTGAACAACTAGATTGTGCACTTGTTATTGGGGGAGACCTCAACTTTGGACTAAATAAAGAAATGGACAGGCTAAGTACAGCTGGAACTCAGCGCAATTGGGAATCCACAAATATAGTTAAACAGTACATGAGCGACTATGGACTTTGCGATGCATGGCGTTCTCTCCACACCAACAGTAGGGAATTTACTTTCTTCTCACATGTCCATCACTCTTACTCTCGTCTGGATTATTTCCTAGTCAGCAGCTCACTGCTGAGTGACATTTCAGACACAGAGATACACCCTATAGCTGTCAGCGATCATGCTGCTGTTTCTTTAACTCTAGTAAACAAGAAGACCACTCCACCAAGTTATAACTGGAGATTCAATACATCATTGCTTAAAGACGACGATTTTATTAAATATTTTAAAGAAGAGTGGGCTTTATATTTAGACTATAATGACCTGCCTGGAACATCAGCATCTGTTCTCTGGGAAGCAGGCAAAGCTGTGATGAGAGGTAGAATAATCTCATTCTCATCGCATAAAAAGAAAAGAGAAAATAAATGTATTCAGGAATTAGAAGAAACCATAAAAACTTTAGAAGAATCCTACGTATCCTCCCAGGAACAGGAAATGCTGAAAAAAATATGTAAAGCAAAACTAGAATTAAATGAAATTATTAATAAAAAAACTAAATTCTTAGCACAAAGACTTCGCTGGCAAGAATTTGAATATGGTAACAAATCAGGTCAATTCTTAGCGAACCAGTTAAAAATAAATAAAGAAAAAACAACGATATGTGCTGTTAAAGATTTAACTGGGGATACAGTATATGACCCTGAAAGAATAAACAACACTTTCAGAGATTTTTACGAATCTTTATATTCTCCACAGATAAACTCATCTAAAGACGAAATTGACCAATTTCTTGACAATATAACTCTTCCGAAATTAACAGACAATCAAGCGATGGCATTGGATTCTCCTCTGACATCAGATGAACTTCAGGAAGCTTTGAACAGTATGCCCAATAAAAAGGCTCCAGGTCCAGATGGCTTTCCAGCAGAATTCTATAAAGAATTCTGGGCTATTCTGGCACCAACATTCTACAGAATGTTGCAGGAAACCAAAGAAAATGGCAGACTTCCACCAAATATGAATTCTGCCAACATTAGTCTCTTACTAAAACCAGGCAAAGACCCTGTATTGCCTACTAGCTATCGTCCAATATCCCTTATTAATGCGGACACTAAAATAATCTGCAAAGCTATCTCAAAAAGAATAGAGAAGATAACCCCTCTCATAATTCATTACGACCAAACTGGTTTCATAAAAGGGAGGCACTCCTCAACAAATACACGTAGGTTACTTAACTTGATAGATTATTCATGCAATAGAAACCTTCAAATTACAATATTGTCTCTAGATGCAGAAAAAGCTTTTGATAGGGTTAACTGGAATTTTCTATTTGCAACTTTACACAAATTTGGTTTTGGAAACTCTTTCATAAACTGGTTAAAAATATTATATAACTCTCCAACAGCATGTGTCAGGACAAATGCCCAAACGTCCTCTAGCTTCTATCTTAAGAGGGGCACCAGGCAGGGATGCCCCCTCTCCCCCTCACTGTTTGCAATTTTTATTGAACCACTAGCAGCAGCAATTAGACAGGCAACAGTGATTAAAGGCATTAAATGCAAGAATATAGAACATAAAATTAGTCTTTACGCAGATGATGTGTTACTTTTTCTTCAACATTCACAAACCACTCTCTCTGAGGTAATTACATTAATAAACTCTTTCTCAAGAGTCTCAGATTATTCAATAAACTGGTTAAAATCAACAGTTCTTCCAATTAATTGCTCCTTCCAGAATTCTTCCACTCCACTGCAATCTGGAAATATTAAATATTTAGGTATTAATGTTTCTCCTAAACTGGCAGATTTGATTAAATTAAACCACATCCCACTTTTAAAGAAGGTAGAAGATGATCTAACCAGATGGAGGTCTCTACCCATATCACTCATGGGAAGAGTCGCCTCAATAAAAATGATGATTTTGCCAAGAATTAATTATTTATTTGCAATGATCCCAAGCAAACCACCACCTGACTGGTTTAGATCTTTGGACTCCTCCATCTCTAAATTCCTTTGGAAAGGTAAACCCCCGCGTATTAGCTTAAAAACGCTGCAAAAGACCAAGGATAAAGGAGGACTAGATCTACCTAACTTTTACCACTATTTCTTAGCCAATAGGCTTCAACACATTTCAGGGTGGTTAAAACACACCCTCTTAGATGAGCCTTGGCTAGATGTAGAACAGGCATTATGCAATAATATAGAGATTTCGGATCTGCCATTCATTAGCTCGATCAGTAAACGACACGTATGCTTTAAAAGCATCAGTATCAGCTCTTCTCTGACAGCATGGTGGGAGTTTCTAAAAATGACGGAGTCTTCACTAATCCCATGCAAACGTACCCCCATCTGGAACAATCCTGACATATTGCTAAACAACAATATGATAAACTTCACAGATTGGAGTTGTAAAGGTATTAAATACCTGGAACATATATTCGAAGGGACAGACTTTATTCCCTTTGACAAATTAATTAAACAATATGGGATTAATAAGAACAGATTTTTAGAGTATCAACAAATTAAATCTATTGTAAAAAGGAAATTTAAGTCTAATCATATCAATTTACAAATACCACCAAGTGTGTCAGATTTTCTTAATCTCAAAACCCCCAAATTAATATCTAAAATATACAGGGCACTTTCCAATATAGATGAATCAGTATCACTTCCTATTGCAAAATGGGAAGCAGATCTATCAGTAAACTGGGACCATAATTTCTGGTCTCAGATATGTTTAAAAACCTTTGAACTGATTAGAAATCCTGGATTACAATTAATACAATACAAAATTCTGCATAGAGTGCACTACACAGGTCATCGGATGTTCAGGATGGGTTTTACAGCTTCTAACAACTGCTCACACTGTAAAGGCAATACACCTGACAATTACATCCACGCTCTATGGTTCTGTCCACCTGTTCAGAGGTACTGGTACAGGATTTGTGAAGACTTATCAAAGTGTCTTAAATGCTCTATTCCAGCCTCTCCTTTAGTCTGCTTGTTGGGCGACCTAGATGGTGTCACTACAGAAGATAACACAATCCACATGGCTTTCACTGCCCTATGCATTGCTAAGAAGACTGTCCTCATGAACTGGAAAAATAAAAATAATCTTAATATCAACCAATATAGAGATTATTTGTGGGATTATATTAGCCTTGAAACAGCTTCTGCTGACACATTAGATCAATCTATCTGGGCTCCTTTGATCAGCTCCATCACCTAGTGTGGGTGGGGGTCCCGATTCTGTCCGGCTGTGGTTTTTGTTGTTGGCGTGGGGTGGCAATATGGGCCTGGGGCATCTGGGGGTTCCCTGGGGATGGGTTTCTTGGGGGGTTCGGCGCTGGGGCTGCGGCCTTGGCCTGGATGGGGTATTGGTGACTCTTGAATGCTGTTTCTCTGGCGGCGGCATGCGGCGCTGCTGGGGATGCCTGTGCCGGCGGACGTAGGTTGCCAGCCTGGCGGCCGCACTGTTCCGGGGTTGGTCCGGGGGGGGGTTTGGGGATCTGGGGACGCTCTGCCTCCGGCTTGGGGTTACGGCTGGGCCTGGGGGGCTTGGGTCCTGGTTGGTGTGCCGCCGGGAGTATGGGTTGGTGCATGCGCTTGGGCCCGGCTCTGGTGTGGGGGTCTTCGATGCATCGGTGCCTCCGCAGGGGGGGGGGGGGTCCAATAGAGGCGGGGTATACGGGCTTTACCTGGGTGTCTTATTGTCTTATGTAGTTTGGGAACTGACTGGATGATGGGGTGGGGTAGTTTTTCCTCTGCTGTGGGGTCTGGTGGGCCGCCCTGGGCTGCCACGGGCCCTGGTCTGGATGGGCCTGGGCCCCCCGCCCTGGGCAGATTTGGGGTAACGGGGGTGCCTATGGGGGTCAGCGGGGGAGCTGGCTCCAGAGGGGGGGTATTTTGCCCCCTCTGATGTTTTCCTCCCCATCCCTAAGGCTTCACTTCTCCCGCTCCATCACACCAACACATAGGTAGGGTTTTGAGGTGCGGGTGAGTCGCTGGGATGCGGGGGAGGTGGTACTCCTCTGTCTCCTCGTGGCCGCCTGCATCTCAATTACACATTACAGCTTAGACATTCTCATTACTTACTGTCACATGACATATACATATAGGGCTTTGGGGGTGGGCACACTGAATGGCATCCGGAGGGCGGTCTGTTCATTCAGCCTTCCCTCTGGTGCCAGTGCCCACTTCTCAATTTTAAGTTGCACATAGACATTGAGGGCTCTAGGGAGGGGACGAGCTGACACAAGCTTGTGGAGGGTGCCCCTCCCCTGTTTTAAAGCACCCCTGTTTTAAAGCACCTTAGAACAACACACACCAACACTACATTTGAGCGGGTGGGGTGAAGCATGGGGTCGTCTTTTTTTTTTCTTCTTTTTCTTTTTTTTTTTTTTTTCTCACACCCCTGTTCTCTGTTCTCTGTCTGGGGCCGGGGGCTGTGAGGATGAGCTGGCCGCCCGGTCGAGGTCTGGGCTGTTGATTTTCTCTGCTGCTGCGGGGACCGGGGTGGTCTTCCTGTCCCCACGCCGGAGCGAAGGGGGTTTAGCTCCGGGATCGGGCGCTGGCTACCCCTCTGGGGGTGGTGGTGCCTGGACCTAGGAGTATAGAGTGCATATGGGGAGTGTGAGTGTGGGTACCGTGTCCATTTTTGTGTGTCTACATGTGGGGCGAAGGTGTGAATATTCGTTTGCGTGCATGAGGGTGGGAGCATATGCTTGTGTATATGTGTGCTTGTCGTCTACGTCTATGTGTCAGGTCGGGCCTTAGACTCCGCCTCACTCATCATCTTAGTCGACCCCCACAACACCACCATGCCCTGCCGGTGGAGGATGCCGCCGGTGCGTTGGTGATTTCTCGCGCCGGGGAAGGATGCTCGGGCGAGCGCCGGCCCACTCTCGGCGGTCGATTGGCAGGGCCTGGCCCTACTGGCCTTGCTGGGCCCCGATTGTGGGGTGGGGGGCCTTTGGGTCTCCGGGCCCAGGGCCCGGTCCGCCCTGGTGTGGTCGGCTGCCGGTGGAGCCTGCGGGCTTGCCGGCACGGCACCCTGGGGCGCCTACACTGTGGCTGTCGGAGGTCCCGCCTTCGGGCTCTCCTCTGCCCTTTTTTGGGTGGAGGCCGCGGTTGTCCCTGCGGTGGTTCTCCTGGGGGTCCCGTGCCCTGGGGGGCCTCCGGATGTTTGGGGCCCGGGTCTTTTCCGTGCCTGCTTCATGCCTTGCAGGATGGGGCTGTTGTTCCCCACACACACTATTAAACATTTACATGGAGGAACCTTATGAACACAAGCGCGCTCACACACACAGGTGTACACTCAAGCATTCACATTGGTGTAAAAACAGGTGCTCACAGACACACATTGTCTTGATCTGCTGTTGCTTCAAAACTTATTTTGTAATATTAGTTATGTGTGCTGCTCAATAACATTTAACATTTAGAATTTATTGTGATTTATACAGATGTTGGTTGTTGCTGCAGTCTCTTTGATGTTGTGTCTTCGGTTGTTTTCTCTTTTTGTCAGCAGGTATTGAAGCAAATTGTCTGTTTTTTTTTTTGTTTTTTTTTCTCTCTCTCTATCTATCCCCCATTCTCCTTTTTTCTCTCTCTCTCTTCCCCTTCTTTGTTGACTTTCCCCACAACCTTTTTTTTTTTTTTTTTTTTTTTTTTTCTCTTTCCTCTCTTCTTTCTCTCTCTTGTTCTCTCTGTCCCCTGGTCTTGTCTGTCACAGTGTGGTTAAGTAAAAGGGTATATAAAATTAAATTAATTAATTAATATTAAAAAAAAAATATATGTATGTATATGTATGTGTGTATATGTATGTATATATATATATATATATATGTATATATATATGTATATGTATGTGTATGTGTATGTGTATGTATGTATATATATATATATGTATATGTATATAAAAAAATATATATATTTAATTAAAAAAAAAAAAAAGAAAAAAGGCTGTGAATGATGATAGTATAGCCATGCATATGTACTGTCATGTGTTATCTGTGCTACTGACAGGCCAAAAAAAAAAAAAAAAAAAAAAAAAAAGGAATGAGATGCTCTGCAGTGAATGGGTGCCGTCGGAATGAGATGCTCTGCAGTGAATGGGTGCCGTCGGAATGAGATGCTCTGCAGTGAATGGGTGCCGTCGGAATGAGATGCTCTGCACTGAATGGGTGCCGTCGGAATGAGATGCTCTGCAGTGAATGGGTGCCGTCGGAATGAGATGCTCTGCAGTGAATGGGTGCCATCGGAATGAGATGCTCTGCAGTGAATGGGTGCCGTCAGTGAATGGCTGCCGTCAGAATGAGATGCTCTGCAGTGAATGGGTGCCGTCAGAATGAGATGCTCTGCAGTGAATGGGTGCCGTCGGAATGAGATGCTCTGCAGTGAATGGGTGCCGTCGGAATGAGATGCTCTGCAGTGATTGGGTGCCGTCGGAATGAGATGCTCTGCAGTGAATGGGTGCCGTCGGAATGAGATGCTCTGCAGTGAATGGGTGCCGTCAGAATGAGATGCTCTGCAGTGAATGGCTGCCGTCAGTGAATGGCTGCCGTCGGAATGAAATGCTCTGCAGTGAATGGGTGCCGTCGGAATGAGATGCTCTGCAGTGAATGGGTGCCGTCAGAATGAGATGCTCTGCAGTGATTGGGTGCCGTCGGAATGAGATGCTCTGCAGTGAATGGCTGCCGTCAGAATGAGATGCTCTTCAGTGATTGGGTGCCGTCAGAATGAGATGCTCTGCAGTGTCAGAATGAGATGCTCTGCAGTGAATGGGTGCCGTCAGAATGAGATGCTCTGCAGTGAATGGGTGCCGTCAGAATGAGATGCTCTGCAGTGATTGGGTGCCGTCAGAATGAGATGCTCTGCAGTGAATGGCTGCCGTCAGAATGAGATGCTCTGCAGTGAATGGGTGCCGTCAGAATGGGATGCTCTGCAGTGAATGGGTGCCGTCAGAATGAGATGCTCTGCAGTGAATGGGTGCCGTCTGAATGAGATGCTCTGCAGTGAATGGCTGCCGTCAGAATGAGATGCTCTGCAGTGACTGGGTGCCGTCAGAATGAGATGCTCTGCAGTGAATGGGTGCCGTCAGAATGAGATGCTCTGCAGTGAATGGGTGCCGTCAGAATGAGATGCTTTGCAGTGATTGGGTGCCGTCAGAATGAGATGCTCTGCAGTGTCTGCAGTGAATGGGTGCCGTCGGAATGAGATGCTCTGCAGTGAATGGGTGCCGTCGGAATGAGATGCTCTGCAGTGAATGGGTGCTGTCGGAATAAGATGCTCTGCAGTAATTGGGTGCCGTCGGAATGAGATGCTCTGCAGTGAATGGTGCCGTCAGAATGAGATGCTCTGCAGTGAATGGGTGCCGTCAGAATGAGATGCTCTGCAGTGAATGGCTGCCGTGGCTGCCGTCGGAATGAGATGCTCTGCAGTGAATGGGTGCCGTCGGAATGAGATGCTCTGCAGTGAATGGGTGCTGTCGGAATGAGATGCTCTGCAGTGAATGGGTGCCGTCGGAATGAGATGCTCTGCAGTGAATGGGTGCCGTCAGAATGAGAGTCTGATAAAAACCTCACAAATAATCCACAGCACTCCAGTCCATCAGTTAACATCAAAAACTGAAACAAATCCAGCATTAAGACTTTTATAACCTGTTAACTGTTTTAAACAGTAATATCTTAGTCTGAACCTAAAGCA
This sequence comes from Aspiorhynchus laticeps, assembly GCA_023376895.1. Classification (NCBI taxonomy): domain Eukaryota; kingdom Metazoa; phylum Chordata; class Actinopteri; order Cypriniformes; family Cyprinidae; genus Aspiorhynchus; species Aspiorhynchus laticeps. Next base: position 16,313 of record JALXFT010003306.1, read on the forward strand.
ATCTTGACAAACTATATATCGAACTTAAAACTCAAACTTTTATTATGAAATCGATGTACAATAATAAATGGCATATTTAGACATAGGTTGTTGGCAAAGGTTTATAAATGATTTACGTTACAGATCTAGTGAGATAATGTATACTTGGTTCCCAGATGAACGTTAAGCAATTCATATACTACCTTTTATCAAAAATCATATCGTTCTTATGACGTCTACTCTGAGCCGTTCACAAAGCTCTGCTGTCTTTTAATTAGTTTTAATGTAAATATGCGCTTTGACCATCGCGCCTCGCAGCTTTTTCACTGAGACTCTTATGATATTATTATGCGCGTCTCATTCTGATTGGCTAGTAATGTTAGTTTGGTTGAGAGTGAAAGCTGAGCTCCTCTCGTATCATTGGTAGACGAACTCATGGACTCAAAAGTAATATCAACAAGCTTTTTATTTTTAAATGTAGGATTTTTTTTTCGCAGCTAAACGCTTCACGCTTCACGCCGGAGAACTTTAAAGGTGCGTTCACACCAGACGCGAATGAAGCGTTAAGCGCGAGTGATTTACATGTTAAGTCAATGCAAAGACGCGAATAGACATCCTGCGGCGCGGTTCGCACGAATGAGGCGATTTGCGTGAATGACGCGATTTGCGTGAATGACGTGATTTGCGTGAATGAGGCGGCGCGAATGACGCGATTTGCGTGAATGACGCGATTTGCGTGAATGACGCGGCACGAATTGAGCGTTTCGGGCGTTTGCCGCGCGAGTTGAAAAATCTGAACTTTGGCGGATATTCGCGCCGCGTTAACCAATCAGGAGCTTGCTCTAGTAGTGACGTGATTACGAGCGGAGGCTGTATGTGGATACCCGGAGCTGTACGATAGACCAAAGATTACCTGTTAGATTTACCCAAAACGAATTATATCTTATGTTTATCCAGATACATCAGAGCCAGCGGCAGACGTCAGAAGGACTAGCCGAGGTTACGCTCCTCTCTTTGGGATACATGAGCACGAGCGCCCGGTGATCGCGTGGAGCTCACGGCTACGAAATCAGCGACGCACATTTTCAAATAGGAGCTGTTTTTTATAAATAAACGCAGATTTGAGTTTTAAACGACTACATTCTCGGCTGAAATACACGCGTCCAGTGTTTCCACAGCACATAAAGTGCAACTAGCCTCTAAACAAAATCCATGTCAGCCAACGAGACTGGAGCCGCCGGCAGAAGCCCCTCCCATGACGCGAATTCAGTCTGTTGTGAAGTGAATTTCACGCGCGAATGAAACGAATTTCATGCACGAATGAAACGAATTTCACGCGCGAATGAAGCGAATTTCACGCACGAATGAAGCGAATTTCACGCGCGAATGAAGCGAATTTCATGCGCGAATGAAGCGAATTTCACGCGCGAATGAAGCGAATTTCACGCACGAATGAAGCGAATTTCACGCGCGAATTTCACGCGCGAATGAAGCGAATTTCATGCACGAATGAAGCGAATTTCATGCACGAATGAAGCGAATTTCACGCACGAATGAAGCGAATTTCACGCACGAATGAAGCGAATTTCACGCACGAATGAAGCGAATTTCATGCGCGAATGAAGCGAATTTCACGCACGAAGCGAATTTCACGCACGAATGAAGCGAATTTCACGCACGAAGCGAATTTCACGCGCGAATGAAGCGAATTTCACGCGCGAATGAAGCGAATTTCACGCTCGAATGAAGCGAATTTCACGCGCGAATGAAGCGAATTTCACGCGCGAATGAAGCGAATTTCACGCTCGAATGAAGCGAATTTCACGCGCGAATGAAGCGAATTTCACGCGCGAATGAAGCGAATTTCACGCGCGAATGAAGCGAATTTCACGCGCGAATGAAGCGAATTTCACGCTCGAATGAAGCGAATTTCACGCTCGAATGAAGCGAATTTCACGCTCGAATGAAGCGAATTTCACGCTCGAATGAAGCGAATTTCACGCACGAATGAAGCGAATTTCACGCACGAATGAAGCGAATTTCACGCACGAATGAAGCGAATTTCAAACGCGAATGAAGCGAATTTCACGCTCGAATGAAGCGAATTTCACGCACGAATGAAGCGAATTTCACGCACGAATGAAGCGAATTTCACGCACGAATGAAGCGAATTTCAAACGCGAATGAAGCGAATTTCACGCTCGAATGAAGCGAATTTCACGCACGAATGAAGCGAATTTCACGCACGAATGAAGCGAATTTCAAACGCGAATGAAGCGAATTTCACGCACGAATGAAGCGAATTTCACGCACGAATGAAGCGAATTTCACGCTCGAATGAAGCGAATTTCACGCTCGAATGAAGCGAATTTCACGCACGAATGAAGCGAATTTCACGCTCGAATGAAGCGAATTTCACGCGCGAATGAAGCGAGTAAACTCAAAATGTTCAAGCGTCCAACTACGCACGATTTATTCGCGCAAGTCACGTCTGGTGTGAACGCACAGTCAGCCCTCATAGCCACGGGAACATAATGGGGCGGGGCTTGGTGTGGGGGCGGGGCTTGATGTGGGGGGCGGGGCTTGATGTGGCGGGGCGGGGCCACGGTGGGGGATTTTTGACAAAATCCTATAAACAGCCCAAAACTCTTATAGATTAACATACAAATGAAGATATGCAAACCAATATATATTTGTGATTTTAGTTCAATAATGCACTTTATCGAATTTAGAAGCAACAAAGTGCAGATGTAAGACATTAATTCATCATACACTGCAGACAACATCACTGATTATAGCTTATTTATTTTTTTACAGCACCCCTAGCTCTCACAGACATGCCTGAATATTACATATAACAGCTAAAATATTAATATGTTGTATTAGTGCTTGTCATAATCACATCATAAAGATCACAGCTGTAACTGCAGACTCTGATCTGATGATCTGACTCTATGTATGGATCGTGTCGTGATGCTCCTCCAGCAGCCCGCGATGCACCGCGCGGGACGCGGCTCAAAAACACGCTCAGCTGCCATCACCTCTAATGACTACAAATGAAGTGCACTAGATAGACAGCACGCTAGATTTAAAACACAGCCTGTGAGTTATGATAAATATGAATTACTGATATCTTGCAAAATGCCATATTCACCACACTCATTAAAATCGTTTATTTATTATATATATATATATATAAGATTAAACAGTACAGTAACTATAAGAATCCTAAAGCTGTTAATTTTTCATATTTTCAATTTATTTTGTTAAAGCTTTCGTTTTGTGTTATTTATTTATTGTTATATACATGTATGCTTTGCACCTTTCTGCACGTAATGTTGATATTTTCTGTACTTCTATCTTTTGATACCTTGGCATTAATAATAATAATAATAATAATAATAAAAGATAATTAACGTTGAGTGTTTTACTTAGACATAAAGTACATTTAAAACATATTATAACTGACTGTAGTGAAATCCACTGCGTGGTGTCTCATTCATAATTATCCTATTTTATATTTCTGTCATTTATAGCATTTATATAATAATAATATATGTATATAAATAATAATTGAAAAGTCGGACTTTTATTTTGTCACGCTGCCGAGGCTCGCAGGACCCGGATGTTGCGGTCAGACAGCGAGCGCACGAGAGAGCGAGGTCACGCATGTAACAGCGCTTGACGTCTATTTTATATTTCTGTCATT
>JALXFT010003306.1:25000-45000 GCA_023376895.1 Aspiorhynchus laticeps
GTACCAAAGATAAAAGTACATAAAATATCCACAAAGAGGTGACATTATATGCAAAGCCACATTTATACATGTATATAACAATAAATAAATAATACACAGCGAAAACTTTATTAAAAATTAATTAAATGAACTGTTTTAAAAGCTTAACGATTCTTGGAAGATTAAATAATTTGTTTATACTGTAGAACCTATTTTTTAAAAAACATATGAATATGATATTTAGCTAGAAGTAATAATAGGTTAATAATAAAATTAATTTAGTTAATTTGAATGCCGCATGTGACGCTCTATGGTGACGCTGCAGGCTTACGCAAGACCCGCGCTGACGCGAGGGGCGTGGTTTCCTCCCTGACCTTCTGAAGGACGAGCGTGTCAGCCAATCAGCGCGGCGCGGCGGCGCGTCAGGAGCAGTGCGCGTGCGCAGAGCGCGGCGTGACACTCGTGGAGTGGAAGTGTGTGATCGGTGATCCCGGTTCATCATCAGTGTGTGTGTGAGACGGTGTCTGTCGGCGGATCATGTCGTGGCTTTTCGGACTCAATAAAGGTCAGAGCGGCTCTCCGCCGGACGCTCCGGTTCCGCCCGCTCCTCCTCCTCCTCCTCCGGCCGGCGGCGGCGGCTCCGGTTCGGGCGACAAACCCAAGGACAAATGGAGCAACTTCGACCCGACGGGGCTGGAGCGCGCGGCGCAGGCGGCCAAAGAGCTGGACCGATCGCGTGAGTATCATTCATTCTCTGTGGATGTCGCGATCACGTGAAGGGCATTGGGTCAGAGGTCAGTGCTGGTTTAGTGATGTGTGACCCCTGTGACCGCAGGTCACGCCAAAGATGCGCTGGACCTGGCGCGCATGCAGGAGCAGACCGTTCAGATGGAGCACCAGGGCAGAATCAAGGTAAGATCCGGGTCACATTGAGTCCAGATCATCACAATGAGTCCAGATCATCACACACTGAGTCCAGATCGTCACACACTGAGTCCAGATCATCACACTGAGTCCAGATCGTCACACTGAGTCCAGATCATCACACACTGAGTCCAGATCATCACACTGAGTCCAGATCGTCACACTGAGTCCAGATCATCACACACTGAGTCCAGATCATCACACTAAGTCCAGATCGTCACACTGAGTCCAGATCGTCACACACTGAGTCCAGATCATCACACTGAGTCCAGATCATCACACTGAGTCCAGATCGTCACACACTGAGTCCAGATCATCACACACTGAGTCCAGATCATCACACTGAGTCCAGATCATCACACACTGAGTCCAGATCATCACACTGAGTCCAGATCGTCACACTGAGTCCAGATCATCACACTGAGTCCAGATCATCACACTGAGTCCAGAATATCATACTGAGTCCGGTCCACACTGAGTCCAGATCATCACACTGAGTCCAGATCGTCACACTGAGTCCAGATCATCACACTGAGTCCAGATCATCACACACTGAGTCCAGATCGTCACACTGAGTCCAGATCATCACACTGAGTCCAGATCATCACACACTGAGTCCAGATCGTCACACTGAGTCCAGATCATCACACTGAGTCCAGATCATCACACTGAGTCCAGATCATCACACACTGAGTCCAGATCGTCACACTGAGTCCAGATCATCACACTGAGTCCAGATCATCACACACTGAGTCCAGATCGTCACACTGAGTCCAGATCATCACACTGAGTCCAGATCGTCACACTGAGTCCAGATCATCACACTGAGTCCAGATCGTCACACTGAGTCCAGATCATCACACTGAGTCCAGATCGTCACACTGAGTCCAGATCATCACACACTGAGTCCAGATCGTCACACTGAGTCCAGATCATCACACTGAGTCCAGATCATCACACTGAGTCCAGATCGTCTCACACTGAGTCCAGATCGTCTCACACTGAGTCCAGATCGTCACACTGAGTCCAGATCGTCACACTGAGTCCAGATCGTCACACACTGAGTCCAGATCGTCACACTGAGTCCAGATCATCACACTGAGTCCAGATCGTCACACACTGAGTCCAGATCGTCACACTGAGTCCAGATCATCACACTGAGTCCAGATCGTCACACACTGAGTCCAGATCGTCACACACTGAGTCCAGATCGTCACACTGAGTCCAGATCATCACACTGAGTCCAGATCGTCACACACTGAGTCCAGATCGTCACACTGAGTCCAGATCGTCACACTGAGTCCAGATCATCACACACTGAGTCCAGATCGTCACACACTGAGTCCAGATCGTCACACTGAGTCCAGATCGTCACACTGAGTCCAGATCGTCACACACTGAGTCCAGATCGTCACACTGAGTCCAGATCGTCACACACTGAGTCCAGATCGTCACACTGAGTCCAGATCGTCACACTGAGTCCAGATCGTCACACACTGAGTCCAGATCATCACACACTGAGTCCAGATCGTCACACTGAGTCCAGATCGTCACACACTGAGTCCAGATCGTCACACTGAGTCCAGATCGTCACACTGAGTCCAGATCATCACACACTGAGTCCAGATCGTCACACTGAGTCCAGATCGTCACACTGAGTCCAGATCGTCACACACTGAGTCCAGATCATCACACACTGAGTCCAGATCGTCACACACTGAGTCCAGATCGTCACACTGAGTCCAGATCGTCACACTGAGTCCAGATCGTCACACACTGAGTCCAGATCGTCACACTGAGTCCAGATCGTCACACACTGAGTCCAGATCGTCACACACTGAGTCCAGATCGTCACACTGAGTCCAGATCGTCACACACTGAGTCCAGATCGTCACACTGAGTCCAGATCGTCACACACTGAGTCCAGATCGTCTCACACTGAGTCCAGATCATCACACACTGAGTCCAGATCATCACACACTGAGTCCAGATCATCACACTGAGTCCAGATCATCACACACTGAGTCCAGATCGTCACACACTGAGTCCAGATCCTCACACTAAGTCCAGATCGTCACACTGAGTCCAGATCGTCACACACTGAGTCCAGATCGTCACACTGAGTCCAGATCGTCACACACTGAGTCCAGATCGTCACACTGAGTCCAGATCATCACACTGAGTCCAGATCGTCACACACTGAGTCCAGATCGTCACACACTGAGTCCAGATCCTCACACTAAGTCCAGATCGTCACACACTGAGTCCAGATCGTCACACACTGAGTCCAGATCGTCACACTGAGTCCAGATCGTCACACTGAGTCCAGATCGTCACACACTGAGTCCAGATCGTCACACTGAGTCCAGATCGTCACACTGAGTCCAGATCGTCACACACTGAGTCCAGATCATCACACACTGAGTCCAGATCATCACACACTGAGTCCAGATCGTCACACTGAGTCCAGATCGTCACACACTGAGTCCAGATCGTCACACACTGAGTCCAGATCGTCACACACTGAGTCCAGATCGTCACACACTGAGTCCAGATCGTCACACACTGAGTCCAGATCGTCACACACTGAGTCCAGATCGTCACACTGAGTCCAGATCGTCACACACTGAGTCCAGATCGTCACACACTGAGTCCAGATCGTCACACTGAGTCCAGATCGTCACACACTGAGTCCAGATCGTCACACACTGAGTCCAGATCGTCACACTGAGTCCAGATCGTCACACACTGAGTCCAGATCGTCACACTGAGTCCAGATCGTCACACTGAGTCCAGATCGTCACACACTGAGTCCAGATCATCACACACTGAGTCCAGATCGTCACACTGAGTCCAGATCGTCACACTGAGTCCAGATCATCACACTGAGTCCAGATCGTCACACTGAGTCCAGATCGTCACACTGAGTCCAGATCGTCACACTGAGTCCAGATCATCACACACTGAGTCCAGATCTTCACACTGAGTCCAGATCGTCACACTGAGTCCAGATCGTCACACTGAGTCCAGATCGTCTCACACTGAGTCCAGATCGTCTCACACTGAGTCCAGATCATCACACTGAGTCCAGATCGTCACACTGAGTCCAGATCGTCACACTGAGTCCAGATCGTCACACACTGAGTCCAGATCATCACACACTGAGTCCAGATCGTCACACACTGAGTCCAGATCGTCACACTGAGTCCAGATCGTCACACACTGAGTCCAGATCGTCTCACACTGAGTCCAGATCGTCACACTGAGTCCAGATCGTCACACACTGAGTCCAGATCATCACACACTGAGTCCAGATCGTCACACTGAGTCCAGATCATCACACACTGAGTCCAGATCGTCTCACACTGAGTCCAGATCGTCTCACACTGAGTCCAGATCGTCACACACTGAGTCCAGATCGTCACACTGAGTCCAGATCATCACACACTGAGTCCAGATCGTCACACTGAGTCCAGATCGTCACACTGAGTCCAGATCGTCACACACTGAGTCCAGATCGTCACACTGAGTCCAGATCATCACACACTGAGTCCAGATCATCACACACTGAGTCCAGATCGTCACACTGAGTCCAGATCGTCACACACTGAGTCCAGATCGTCACACTGAGTCCAGATCGTCTCACACTGAGTTAGGGCTGCAACGATTAGTCGACATTATCGACAACGTCGACAATAAAAAATTGTCGACAAATATTTTTGTTGTCGAGTAGTCGTTTGATCTCATATGACCTAATGTAAGAGCCTACAATACTGCGGTTTGACCAGTGTGGCGCTGTAGCACAAGACTCTAGTTCAGCCCTCCTGGATGCAGATCAAGAGAAGAACACACACAGCACTTCAGAGCAAATGCATCCAAACTTGAGCGGCGTTTGGATGAATATGTAAATATATATTGCGCGCGTTCCTCAGTAACGAAATAAACAACAAAAACTGACAGCAGTGTGAAAGCAACAGTTAAAAATGCATCTGATTACAACGATGTGGATGTTTGCATGAGCTCTGCAGTTCAGTAACGTAACATTACTCCAGTAAAGTTCGGTCACATTATGTTTATTTATATAGTACTTTATGCAATAGATAGCCTTAATTGAAGCAGCTTTACGGTATTAAACATGAAAAACATGAAAGTCAGTGTCGCTTTCAGTTAGAATTGCAACTTGATTTTCTGTTATAAAGCAGCTCTCCAGTGTGAGCTAGCTAATGATAAAATATTTTTATTAGTGGGAAAAAATAATAATTTCATTAAAGTGACAGTTTGGTTTGCAGAGATCAAAGCTTGATCTAGCTCAGGGCTGTTTTGATTATCATAACCCTATAAGGTATTTTAAGACATTATGTTGTGAATAAAATAGTTTATCCAAAGCATCTTATCACTTACCTTTATTTTGTTTCTTATCTATATGACTTACAAAAGGAGATGGTAGGCAGAATGTGCAGAATGTGTCATTCAGTTACTTTTTCATGTAGCTAATTAAATGGTGAGAGAGTGTCTCTGTCTGTCATCTCATTTTGTGTGCCAAATACATCTATTTTTATAATGAATTGGTAACATTACAATAAGGTATCATTTGTTAACATTAGTTAATGTATTAATTAACATGAATGAACAATACATTTATTACATTTAAGTATTAATCTTTGTTAATGTTGGTTAATAAAAATACAGTTGTTCATGTTAGTTCACAATGCATTTATCAATGTAAAAAAAACAACTTGTGATTTTAATAATGCATTAGTAAATGCTGAAATTAACATTAAGATTAACAAATGCTATAGAAGTATTGTTCATTATTAATTCATGTTAGGCAAGGCAAGTTTATTTATATAGCACATTTCATACACAAAAAAAAAATAAAAAACACAAAAGTGCTTTACATAAAAGGAAGTGAAATAGACATTAAAAATAATAACCACAACAATAAAAACAAGGAATTAAAAAAATAATAATCACAACAATAAAAACAAGGAAATTATATAAAAATGTATTTAAAATGAATTTAAAACCGTTACGAATAGAAAATGATTATACATAAAATACAGTGCAGTCATGTTAACTAATGTTAACTAATGAACCTTAATGTAAAGTGTTACCAATTAATTGTGTAATAATTGTAATTACATAATATGCTTTTCTAAAGCTGAAGTGACCTTTATTTATGTTAGAATATGTATAACTTAATATTCTAACTAATTGCAAAAACTGAATAATCAATCAAAGTCTACTGATTAACCAGTGGATTAATCGACGATTAGTCGATTAATCTGTCTAATAATCGTTAGATTAATCGATTATCAAAATAATCGTTTGTTGCAGCCCTACACTGAGTCCAGATCGTCACACTGAGTCCAGATCGTCACACACTGAGTCCAGATCGTCACACACTGAGTCCAGATCGTCACACTGAGTCCAGATCGTCACACACTGAGTCCAGATCGTCACACTGAGTCCAGATCGTCTCACACTGAGTCCAGATCATCACACTGAGTCCAGATCGTCACACTGAGTCCAGATCGTCACACACTGAGTCCAGATCGTCACACACTGAGTCCAGATCATCACACTGAGTCCAGATCGTCACACACTGAGTCCAGATCGTCACACACTGAGTCCAGATCGTCACACTGAGTCCAGATCGTCACACACTGAGTCCAGATCGTCACACTGAGTCCAGATCGTCTCACACTGAGTCCAGATCATCACACTGAGTCCAGATCGTCACACTGAGTCCAGATCGTCACACACTGAGTCCAGATCGTCACACTGAGTCCAGATCGTCACACACTGAGTCCAGATCGTCACACTGAGTCCAGATCGTCACACACTGAGTCCAGATCGTCACACTGAGTCCAGATCGTCTCACACTGAGTCCAGATCATCACACTGAGTCCAGATCGTCACACTGAGTCCAGATCGTCACACACTGAGTCCAGATCGTCACACTGAGTCCAGATCGTCACACACTGAGTCCAGATCGTCACACTGAGTCCAGATCGTAACACTGAGTCCAGATCGTCACACACTGAGTCCAGATCGTCACACTGAGTCCAGATCGTCACACTGAGTCCAGATCATCACACACTGAGTCCAGATCGTCACACACTGAGTCCAGATCGTCACACTGAGTCCAGATCGTCACACTGAGTCCAGATCGTCACACTGAGTCCAGATCGTCACACACTGAGTCCAGATCGTCACACACTGAGTCCAGATCGTCACACTGAGTCCAGATCGTCACACTGAGTCCAGATCGTCACACTGAGTCCAGATCGTCACACACTGAGTCCAGATCATCACACACTGAGTCCAGATCGTCACACTGAGTCCAGATCATCACACTGAGTCCAGATCGTCACACACTGAGTCCAGATCGTCTCACACTGAGTCCAGATCATCACACTGAGTCCAGATCGTCACACTGAGTCCAGATCATCACACACTGAGTCCAGATCGTCACACTGAGTCCAGATCGTCACACACTGAGTCCAGATCGTCACACTGAGTCCAGATCATCACACACTGAGTCCAGATCATCACACACTGAGTCCAGATCGTCACACTGAGTCCAGATCATCACACACTGAGTCCAGATCGTCTCACACTGAGTCCAGATCGTCACACTGAGTCCAGATCGTCACACACTGAGTCCAGATCGTCACACTGAGTCCAGATCATCACACACTGAGTCCAGATCATCACACACTGAGTCCAGATCATCACACTGAGTCCAGATCGTCTCACACTGAGTCCAGATCATCACACTGAGTCCAGATCGTCACACACTGAGTCCAGATCATCACACACTGAGTCCAGATCGTCACACTGAGTCCAGATCATCACACACTGAGTCCAGATCGTCACACTGAGTCCAGATCGTCACACACTGAGTCCAGATCATCACACACTGAGTCCAGATCATCACACACTGAGTCCAGATCGTCACACTGAGTCCAGATCGTCACACACTGAGTCCAGATCGTCACACTGAGTCCAGATCGTCACACACTGAGTCCAGATCGTCACACTGAGTCCAGATCGTCACACACTGAGTCCAGATCGTCACACACTGAGTCCAGATCGTCACACTGAGTCCAGATCGTCACACACTGAGTCCAGATCGTCACACTGAGTCCAGATCGTCTCACACTGAGTCCAGATCATCACACTGAGTCCAGATCGTCACACTGAGTCCAGATCGTCACACTGAGTTCAGATCGTCACACACTGAGTCCAGATCGTCACACTGAGTCCAGATCGTCACACACTGAGTCCAGATCGTCACACTGAGTCCAGATCGTCACACTGAGTCCAGATCGTCACACACTGAGTCCAGATCATCACACACTGAGTCCAGATCGTCACACACTGAGTCCAGATCGTCACACTGAGTCCAGATCGTCACACTGAGTCCAGATCGTCACACTGAGTCCAGATCGTCACACACTGAGTCCAGATCGTCACACACTGAGTCCAGATCGTCACACTGAGTCCAGATCATCACACTGAGTCCAGATCGTCACACTGAGTCCAGATCGTCACACACTGAGTCCAGATCATCACACTGAGTCCAGATCGTCACACACTGAGTCCAGATCGTCACACTGAGTCCAGATCGTCACACACTGAGTCCAGATCATCACACTGAGTCCAGATCGTCACACTGAGTCCAGATCGTCACACACTGAGTCCAGATCGTCACATTGAGTCCAGATCGTCACACACTGAGTCCAGATCGTCACATTGAGTCCAGATCATCACACTGAGTCCAGATCGTCACACACTTGAGTCCAGATCGTCACACACTTGAGTCCAGATCATCACACTGAGTCCAGATCATCACACACTGAGTCCAGATCATCACACTGAGTCCAGATCATCACACACTGAGTCCAGATCGTCACACACTGAGTCCAGATCGTCACACACTGAGTCCAGATCGTCACACACTGAGTCCAGATCGTCACACACTGAGTCCAGATCGTCACACTGAGTCCAGATCGTCACACACTGAGTCCAGATCGTCACACTGAGTCCAGATCGTCATCACACTGAGTCCAGATCGTCACACTGAGTCCAGATCGTCATCACACTGAGTCCAGATCGTCACACTGAGTCCAGATCGTCACACTGAGTCCAGATCGTCATCACACTGAGTCCAGATCGTCACACTGAGTCCAGATCGTCATCACACTGAGTCCAGATCGTCACACACTGAGTCCAGATCGTCACACTGAGTCCAGATCGTCACACACTGAGTCCAGATCGTCACACTGAGTCCAGATCGTCACACACTGAGTCCAGATCGTCACACACTGAGTCCAGATCATCACACACTGAGTCCAGATCGTCACACACTGAGTCCAGATCATCACACTGAGTCCAGATCATCACACTGAGTCCAGATCGTCACACTGAGTCCAGATCGTCACACTGAGTCCAGATCGTCACACTGAGTCCAGATCATCACACTGAGTCCAGATCATCACACTGAGTCCAGATCATCACACTGAGTCCAGATCGTCACACTGAGTCCAGATCGTCACACTGAGTCCAGATCATCACACTGAGTCCAGATCATCACACTGAGTCCAGATCATCACACACTGAGTCCAGATCATCACACTGAGTCCAGATCATCACACTGAGTCCAGATCGTCACACTGAGTCCAGATCATCACACACTGAGTCCAGATCGTCACACTGAGTCCAGATCGTCACACTGAGTCCAGATCGTCACACTGAGTCCAGATCATCACACTGAGTCCAGATCGTCCAGATCGTCACACACTGAGTCCAGATCATCACACTGAGTCCAGATCGTCACACTGAGTCCAGATCATCACACACTGAGTCCAGATCATCACACACTGAGTCCAGATCGTCACACACTGAGTCCAGATCGTCACACACTGAGTCCAGATCGTCACACACTGAGTCCAGATCGTCACACACTGAGTCCAGATCATCACACACTGAGTCCAGATCGTCACACACTGAGTCCAGATCATCACACTGAGTCCAGATCGTCACACACTGAGTCCAGATCATCACACACTGAGTCCAGATCGTCACACACTGAGTCCAGATCATCACACACTGAGTCCAGATCATCACACACTGAGTCCAGATCATCACACTGAGTCCAGATCATCACACTGAGTCCAGATCGTCACACTGAGTCCAGATCATCACACTGAGTCCAGATCATCACACTGAGTCCAGATCATCACACTGAGTCCAGATCATCACACTGAGTCCAGATCATCACACTGAGTCCAGATCGTCACACACTGAGTCCAGATCGTCCAGATCGTCACACACTGAGTCCAGATCGTCCAGATCGTCACACACTGAGTCCAGATCATTACACACTGAGTCCAGATCGTCACACACTGAGTCCAGATCATCACACTGAGTCCAGATCGTCACACTGAGTCCAGATCATCACACTGAGTCCAGATCATCACACTGAGTCCAGATCATCACACTGAGTCCAGATCATCACACTGAGTCCAGATCATCACACTGAGTCCAGAATATCATACTGAGTCCGGTCCACACTGAGTCCAGATCATCACACCTAGAGCAGCTGCTGTCAGAAAGAGAGATGATGCTGGATTTTCTATTTAAAGGGACAGTTCACCTAAAAATGATGATGATTTACTCAATGTCCATTTACATAAACGTCCTGGCTCTTCCAAGCTTTATAATGGCAGTGAATGGCTGCTGAGATTTTGAAGACCAATAAAGTGCATCCATCCATCATAAAAAGTGCCTCTCGTTGCTCCGGAGGAGGTGAATAAAGGCCTTCTTGCGTTTTTATAAGAAAAATATCATATTTGAAACTTTATAAACTGTAATCTCTAGTTCCGCTAACTGTTGTACGCGTGTTCACGGATCTAGGCGTAATTTTCAGTTTTGGGTGAACTATCCCTTTAAACCAGAGTTTGTGAAAATACATCAGATGAAGTGTCTGTATTGATGGTGAATTTGAAGAAATTAATGAAATATTACATAATTATGCAATCATTTATAATAGTAATATCAATGGAAGCCTGTTTCCAGCGCAAAATTAAAAACAGAATTGCGAATTTCTTTCACAATTCAGACTTTTTTCTCATTTATGAGACGTAAACTTCAAAAAATTCGGAATTTTTAGATATAAACTCTTTAATGAGATATAAACAAATATATATATATTTTTTTTCCCTTGCAATTCAGAGTTTGTCTCACAATTCTGACTTTTTTAATATTTATTTTGAACATTTATTAAAACAATAATAGTAATAATATTAATAGTAAATGTTTTTGGAACTCCGTAAGAAGGAATCAAATATTTTCATATTTATTTTATATATATATATATATATATATATATATATATATATATATATATATATATATATATATATATATATATATATATTATTTATTTTTAGGTAGAAATGCTTACAAAATATTTTTTTTCTGGCAAAAAATAAAAAAGTTTGTGACCTTTTTATTTCACAATTCAGACTTTTTTTCTTTCAATTGCAAGAAAATAGTCAGAATAGTGAGAGACAGAAATCAGATTGAGTTTATATCTCGCTGTTTTGACTTTTTATGCAATTGTTTATCTCACAGAGTCTGAATTGAAAGATAAAGTCTTCATGCAGTGATGTTGCATTATAAAAAAATTAAAATGTAGAAACTACATATGTTATGAAACAAGTCAGCCACTGTGTAAATCAATATATTTCAACAACAACTTCATGCAAAAGTTGTACTTAAAGTACAAAATAGCATTGTAGTATTGTGGAATTATATATAATGAATATATAATGGTTTGATTTACAGCATCTTCATAAGTTAATAGAAACAGCCACAAACACACCATATTCATTCTTCATGTAGAGTTAAAACTGTTCATTTTATGCTGAGAAGTTACACTTCTACACTGTTTTGTGTGTGTTGCGTGTGTGTGTTGCGTGTGTTGCGTGTGTGTTGCGTGTGTCAGGAGTACGAGGCGGCGGTGGAGCAGCTGAAGGGCGATCAGATCCGCATCCAGGCAGACGAGCGCAGGAAGACTCTGAACGAGGAGACCAAACAGCACCAGGCGGTGAGTCGCGCGTCTGAGCGCATGAGGATGATGATGATGATGATGATGTTGGTGATGGTGATTCTTTCGTCTGCAGAGGGCGCAGTATCAGGACAAACTGGCGCGGCAGCGGTATGACGAGCAGCTCCGGCAGCAGGTGCGTTTCTTCAGACTCTCCTCAGACTCCTCTCAGACTCTTTTAGACTCTCAGACTTCTCTCAGACTCTCTTAGATTCTCAGACTATCATCAGACTCCCCTCAGACTCTCTTAGATTCTCAGACTATCCTCAGACTCTCTTAGATTCTCAGACTATCCTCAGATTCCACTCAGACTTCTCTCAGACTCTCTTAGATTCTCAGACTCTCTTAGATTCTCAGACTCTTAGATTCTCAGACTATCCTCAGACTTCTCTCAGACTCTCTTAGATTCTCAGACTATCCTCAGACTCCCCTCAGACTCCACTCAGACTTCTCTCAGACTCTCCTAGATTCTCAGACTATCCTCAGACTCCCCTCAGATTCCACTCAGACTTCTCTCAGACTCTCTTAGATTCTCAGACTATCCTCAGACTCCCCTCAGATTCCTCTCAGACTTCTCTCAGACTCTCTTAGATTCTCAGACTATCCTCAGACTCCCCTCAGACTCTCTTAGATTCTCAGACTACCCTCAGACTCCCCTCAGTCTCTCTTAGATTCTCAGACTATCCTCAGACTTCTCTCAGACTCTCTTAGATTCTCAGACTATCCTCAGACTCCCCTCAGACTCTCTTAGATTCTCAGACTATCCTCAGACTTCTCTCAGACTCTCTTAGATTCTCAGACTATCCTCAGACTCCCCTCAGACTCTCTTAGATTCTCAGACTATCCTCAGACTCCCCTCAGACTCTCTTAGATTCTCAGACTATCCTCAGACTCCCCTCAGACTCTCTTAGATTCTCAGACTATCCTCAGACTCCCCTCAGATTCCACTCAGACTCCTCTCAGACTCTCTTAGATTCTCAGACTATCCTCAGACTTCCCTCAGACTCTCTTAGATTCTCAGACTACCCTCAGACTCCCCTCAGACTCTCTTAGATTCTCAGACTATCCTCAGACTTCTCTCAGACTATCCTCAGACTCCCCTCAGACTCTCTTAGATTCTCAGACTATCCTCAGACTTCTCTCAGACTCTCTTAGATTCTCAGACTATCCTCAGACTCCCCTCAGACTCTCTTAGATTCTCAGACTATCCTCAGACTTCTCTCAGACTCTCTTAGATTCTCAGACTATTCTCAGACTCCCCTCAGATTCCACTCAGACTCCTCTCAGATTCTCAGACTATTCTCAGACTCCCCTCAGATTCCACTCAGACTCTCTTAGATTCTCAGACTCTTGTCAGAATCTCTTAGATTCTCAGACTATCCTCAGACTCTCTTAGATTCTCAGACTATCGACTCCTCTCAGACTCAGTCTAACGCCTCCTCCCTTCCTCCACAGCAACTGTTGAACGAGGAGAACCTGCGCAAACAGGAAGAGTCTGTGCAGAAGCAGGAAGCCATGAGGAGAGGTGAGGCCGACCGACGTCACTCTGTAGAGCCGGCACTCGTGTTCTCCGTCGTCTGAGCGTGATTGCGTGTGTGTTTCCATAGCGACCGTCGAGCACGAGATGGAGCTGCGGCACAAGAACGAGATGCTGCGCGTGGAGGCGGAGTCTAAAGCTCGCGCGCGTGTGGAGCGAGAGAACGCTGACATCATCCGCGAGCAGATCCGACTGAAGGCGGCCGAGCACCGACAGACCGTCCTCGAGTCCATACGGTAGCATCACTCACTTCAGCAGAAATATTCAGATTTATTTTTATACATTTATAACAATAATATTATTTCAAATAAAATTAATGTTTTTTATAATTTAGCTATTCTTAGGTAAAATTGCTAACAAAATATCTATATTTGTCTTTTATTAAAAATGTTTTCATGACTCCATACATAAATAAATTAAATAATGTTGTATTTATTTATTTGTATATTTTATTTTTAGGTAAAAATGCAAACAAAGTATTTATAAATATCACAGAAATAAATACAAAAGGCATATGGTAACACTTTGTGACCAGTATATTTATTTCTGGGATATTTATAAATATTTTGTTTGCATTTTTAAATAAATACATTTAAATAAATAATTAAATACAACGCAATTTAATTTATTTTGTATAGAGTCATGAAAACACTTTGTGTTTAAAACATTCAAAAAAAAATTAATACATTTAAAAAATATTTTCAGTTGTTCTTGCATTTCAATTAAATTATTACATTATGATTAAATACAACACAAAATCAAAAGTTCACATTTGTGAATCATAAACACACTTATGGTCAGGTTTAGATGTGGTCATGTGACTGTCTCCATGTGGTCATGTGACTGTCTCCATGTGGTCATGTGACTTGTCTCCATGTGGTCATGTGACTTGTCTCCATGTGGTCATGTGACTGTCTTCATGTGGTCATGTGACTTGTCTTCATGTGGTCATGTGACTTGTCTTCATGTGGTCATGTGACTTGTCTTCATGTGGTCATGTGACTTGTCTTCAAGTGACTTGTCTTCATGTGGTCATGTGACTTGTCTTCATGTGGTCATGTGACTGTCTTCAAGTGACTTGTCTTCATGTGGTCATGTGACTTGTCTTCATGTGGTCATGTGACTTGTCTTCAAGTGACTTGTCTTCATGTGGTCATGTGACTTGTCTTCAAGTGACTTGTCTTCATGTGGTCATGTGACTTGTCTTCAAGTGACTTGTCTTCATGTGGTCATGTGACTTGTCTTCATGTGGTCATGTGACTGTCTTCAAGTGACTTGTCTTCATGTGGTCATGTGACTTGTCTTCATGTGGTCATGTGACTTGTCTTCAAGTGACTTGTCTTCATGTGGTCATGTGACTGTCTTCAAGTGACTTGTCTTCATGTGGTCATGTGACTTGTCTTCAAGTGACTTGTCTTCATGTGGTCATGTGACTTGTCTTCATGTGGTCATGTGACTTGTCTTCATGTGGTCATGTGACTTGTCTTCATGTGGTCATGTGACTTGTCTTCAAGTGACTTGTCTTCATGTGGTCATGTGACTTGTCTTCATGTGGTCATGTGACTGTCTTCAAGTGACTTGTCTTCATGTGGTCATGTGACTTGTCTTCAAGTGACTTGTCTTCATGTGGTCATGTGACTTGTCTTCATGTGGTCATGTGACCGTTTTGCTGTGACCTTTCAGGACGGCGGGAGCCGTGTTCGGTGAAGGTTTCCGTGCGTTTACATCGGACTGGGATAAAGTGACGGCGACGGTAAGCATTAGCATGTGCGGTGTGCGCGTGCGTGTGCGTGTGTGTGTGTGTGTGACGCTCTGAGTGTCCTGCAGGTGGCGGGACTCACTCTGCTGGCGGTGGGCGTTTATTCCGCGCGTAACGCAACCGCTGTGGCCGGACGATACATCGAGGCGCGGCTAGGAAAACCTTCGCTAGTGCGAGAAACCTCACGATTCACTGTGGTTGAAGCCCTCAAACACCCCATCAAGGTACGACGCACATGTGTTAGATGATCACTTCCTGCGCAGACAGGAAGTGCGGTGGCACTCACGCACGTATGTATCGTTTCAGATGGCGAAGCGCTTGAAGAGCAAACCGCAGGACGCGCTGGAGGGAGTCGTGCTCAACGTGAGTGTTTGCGCATGCTTCACCACACGCACTTCCTGTTAGCGTGTGCGCCTCACTTCCTGTCTCTCTGCAGCCGACGCTGGAGGAGCGCGTGCGCGACATCGCCATAGCGACGAGGAACACGCGACAGAACCGCGGGCTGTACCGGAACATCCTGATGTACGGGCCGCCGGGGACGGGGAAGACGCTCTTCGCTAAGGTAACGCTCGTCTTCATACGCATCGTAGGAATGTAACGATTTGACGATAAACCGTTTTATCGACGGTTGCTTTTATCGTTTCATATTTTAATTATCATTATAAAACGGAGAGTTCCGGTCCTTGATTCTGATTGGTTGAGCCATGTTCGAAGCTGTTGTAAATTACAAAGTAACACCTTTGTTTACATTTGTGTGTTGCTCGGCAACCACTTTGTTGTGTGTTTCTAAGGAGCTACATTGTTTGGTGGAAGAATACTGTTTTTATCAATATTATTTAGTGCTGCTCGATTATGACAAAAATCATAATCACGATTATTTTGGTCAATATTGTAATCACGATTATTTAAAATGATTATTAGTGGGCCATATGACCAAAACGTTATATGAAAGATTTATTTAAAGAGATATATATATATATATATATATATGTGTATGTATATGTATATGTGTATATATATGTGTATGTATATGTGTATATATAGATGTATATGTGTATATGTATATATATGTATATGCATATATGTGTATATGTATATGTGTATATATATGTATATGTGTGTATATATTATATGTATATATATGTATATATATGTATATGTATACGTGTGTATATATGTATATGTGTATATATGTATATGTGTATATATGTATATGTGTGTATATATGTGTATATGTATATGTGTATATATATGTGTAATGTATATGTGTATATATATGTATATATGTGTATATGTATATGTGTGTATATATGTGTATATGTATATGTGTATATATATGTATATATGTGTATATGTATATGTGTGTATATATGTGTATATGTATATGTGTATATATATGTATATATGTGTATATATATATGTATATGTGTATATATATGTATATGTATGTGTATATATGTATATATGTATATGTATATGTGTATATATGTGTATGTATATGTATATGCGTATATATGTATATGTGTATATGTGTATGTATATGTATATGTGTATATATGTATATGTGTGTATTTATGTATATGTATATATATATATGTGTATATATATGTATATGTGTGTATATATATGTATATGTATATGTATATGTGTGTGTATATGTGTATATATATGTGTATATGTATATGTGTATATATATGTATATATGTGTATATGTATATGTGTGTATATATGTGTATATGTATATGTGTATATATATGTATATATGTGTATATGTATATGTGTGTATATATGTGTATATGTATATGTGTATATATATGTATATATGTGTATATATATATGTATATGTGTATATATATGTATATGTATGTGTATATATGTATATATGTATATGTATATTGTGTATATATGTGTATGTATATGTATATGTGTATATATGTATATGTGTGTATTTATGTATATGTATATATATATATATGTGTATATATATGTATATGTATACGTGTATATATGTGTGTATATATGTATATGTATATGTGTATATATATGTATATATGTGTATATGTATATGTATATGTGTATATATATGTATATATGTGTATATGTATATGTATATATGTGTATATGTATATGTGTATATATGTATATATGTGTATATATATGTATATGTATATTTTCTGTAAATAAGGTTGCTATGACATCTACATTTTAGAGAACAGCGAAATGTCACAATTCTCAGAGTAACTAATATTAGATATAAAAAAAAAAAAAATATTGAAAATAATTAAACTGCCAATAATAAAAAAGCAAAGGAATACAATAGAAAGATACAAATGTAACAAACTGTGCTTTAAGTTTGTTTTAATGCAAGTCTAAAGTAGCTATTCAGTTAACAGCCTACTAGATAAATTTAATAACTTAATGTAAAATAAAACAGCATAGTGTAAGAATTAAACTTCCTTTGTTTCTTATTAAAGCTACAAAAGTCCTTTAGTCGAGAGAAGTGAGTGATTTTGTCTTTGTTTGGTTAATATTAAGCAGCAGGAAAATAGCGCGCTGTCACTTTAAGAGCCGCACTGTTATGCATGTATTTTCATTCTCAACTCTTTACATTAATTTATTACATAACCGACGAGGGTTTACGTGATTAATCACTAAGCGCCACATTTTTGCATGTATTTGACCGTTTATGCGCTAAAAGTTGACTTTATAATCCGTGTTGTGTTCCGTCTTACACCGTAAGCTTCCCGAAAACATAACTTTAATAAATCAAGCACGTCCCATTGTGCAAAAGTCTCGTTACACGATATTACTGATTAGCACGTGAAATTGGGCTTTTAATGGAGACGGCAGAACGGGGCGTAATAATCGTTTTATTGCTGTATTTTCATAATCGTTGGAGGCCGAAATCGAAACTGAATTATGATTAGTAATATGATTATGATTAGTTATGGCTGTAATATGATTATTACAGCCATAATATCATTACACTTTATTTGCTCTGTTTTATTTTGATAAACCTTACTACGTAACTGTTTTATAAAAGCAATAAGCCTCGTGAAGCCGTGGTTTACAGTGGATTTATCACAGCTAAAGGGTGATAAATTCACTGTAAACCACGGCTTATTGCTTTATTATAACTATATTCGATTACCGCGAATTGAACAACTGAGGATAAATTAGGGCTTTATGAAATCAGTATTAATTTTTTTCCGTTTTAATTTTTCTGGACTCCTTTTTAAATTGTAGTAATCAAAAAGCATGTCTAATTAATTAAAATCATGAAACTTATACAATTTAACATTAAAAGTGTAACAAAAATGACATGTTTAGGGCTCGTATGAATTTTAATTTTTTTCTCACCTTATGTTTTGTTACCAAATTCTGTGTTTTAGCGTCTAATTATTTGAATGCATACAAACAATTTTATTTATTCTTACAGTAGCTTATGAAATGCCCCCCCCCCTCAGAAATTCTGTGTTGTGTATTTAAATTTTACTGATTATCAAATGAAGCCATAAAACGTTGATTTAATTTATATTTTAATTAATTTAATTAAACATTTAGATTTTTGGCAAATAAAGGGATTTACTATTAAAATAAAAATATTTTGTGATTACTTCTTTAAAAAATAAAGTGTTATTATTTTTCATCAGTAGTAGTATTACGTACATTCTAGTAAATAATAGTAATATAGCTATTTCTGACACAATGTCTTCAAGTTAAACAGGACTTTTATTTTGACGGGTTGCCGAGTAAAGTTCTGTGTGTATATGATATGACTAGTTTTACTCAAATGAAATGGTAAAATGCTGGTTTTGATCAGTTTTGGAGATATTGTTGATGTATTTATGTCTTCATTGAGACGTCAGACGCTGAAATCACGCGCTCTGTGTATGTAGTAAACAAAACATAAAAACACAATAGAAAATGTAATGGTTATAATGGGAATAGTATTGGTTTTAATGGAAGCTATAATGGTGTCTACTGGTATGTGATGGATTCTATTGATGGGATGTTAAATCATATTAGAAAAATGCCTAAAATACACTACAAAAAGGAATTTTGTAATGGCTTTACTGGAAAAAGCTAATGGAATTTCTGTGATTGGTTTCTATTGTTTGTTTTAGCAGGGATTTCCAGCACATTTTAACAATACCGTGATCATTTAGGTCGCTATAATCGCGATAAGACATTTTCATACCGTTACATCGCATCGTAACACCTGTGTAACCGTGTCTGATTGGCTGTGAGCAGAAGCTGGCGATGCATTCTGGGATGGATTACGCCATCATGACTGGAGGAGACGTGGCGCCGATGGGCCGAGACGGAGTGACGGCGATGCACAAGGTGTTCGACTGGGCCGGAACCAGCAGACGCGGGTCAGAAACACAGCACATTACTAGCTCTAGAATTACATACAGTACCTTTGTAAATGTTTATTTACATTTATTATAAAGAATAAAATATTGATATATTTAAGTATGTTTTTACATAAAGCTCATATATGGTTTCATGTATATGTATATATTTATTTATTTAAATGTGTGTGTGTATATATATATATATATATATATATACAAATTATATATATATATATATATATATATATTATATATAATATATATATATATATATATTATTTAATTTTTTATATATATATATATTATTATATATATATATTA
>JALXFT010003306.1:47500-52500 GCA_023376895.1 Aspiorhynchus laticeps
GCGCGACGCACTGTTTTGTTTACTACACACGTACTAATGCGCGGACGACGCTCGCGGGTGTTTTCATCTCCTGCCGTCTCACTATATGATGATATGAACACACGAATATCATCTCCAGCTGCTCTGAGAGTCACTTCATTTCAATTACCGTTTAATTTGAGAAAACTACCGTCATATCACATGATACACAGCAGCTGCAAGCTCCTCACGGCAACCCTTCAAAATAAAAGTTTAGTTGAACGTTAAGAAAGTGGCAGAATATATTACTATTTAGCAGTTTTAAGACTCAATGCTAATAAATATTAATACATCTTTATTTTTAAATCAATAAAAAAAAAAATCTAATTTTAACAGTAAACCTCTGTTTGCAGCACTTTGTTTGCCAAAAAATAAGTGTTTAATTTTCATTTGAT
This sequence comes from Aspiorhynchus laticeps, assembly GCA_023376895.1. NCBI lineage: Eukaryota > Metazoa > Chordata > Actinopteri > Cypriniformes > Cyprinidae > Aspiorhynchus > Aspiorhynchus laticeps. Next base: position 47,914 of record JALXFT010003306.1, read on the forward strand.
TAGGATAAATTAATGTGTTATGCCTTCATCTGATTACCAGAAAAATTAAGAACATTTTATATGTCCCTATTATTGTTTAAGAAAGGAGACACACAAAAAAAATAATAGGTTTTAAAACACAGCCCTGTGGTTCTTAATTTCTTTTTAGTAATTCACCATTTGTAAACTGATGTTTACTGTTAATTTTTTTAGAAATATCAATAGCTTTTGTATTAAAACTATATTCACTGAATATAATAAAAAAATGGGGATCTGAATCGATACCCAGTGCTTTGCACATCTATTCTGATATATGTTTTGTCCAGTCCATAGTTATGATTATCACAATGTCGTTGTGATTTCGAGAGAATACGCGGATGTCACTTCAGAAAGTTTGTTGCAAGTACGCCACATTGGTCCTAAAAACTAAACGTTTATTCGTACATATACGTATATTATAAAGTGCGTTTTCTTAAAAAGCCGTCACTCATTTCAATTTATCGCGATGTCTAATTCCGCTATAATCAATGAATCTGTGGCACAATTAATCTCTTATTATATCACCTCTACACTTAATTATAATCAGAGGATTGGCGTCTGAACACGAACACTGGCGTTCTGAGCGGTGAGTGGATTCTGACTCACTAGAGCTCCTCTGATTGGTCGCTGTGTGTTACAGAAATCAACAGATACGTCTCTGATTTGCTACAATGTACAACGCTGCAAAAACAGAGGGCTAACACACATTTGATTCTGACTTGATGCGGCTGCCGGTTACTTTCGTTTTGTTGTTTGTTTATTTAGTTGCTTCTTTCCTGAGTCTTGAACTGGTTACATACATACGTCAGGGTTCCTACAGGGTTTGGAAAAGTATGGAATTTGATTTAAAGGGATAGGTCACTTTGAAATTAAAATGTGGTATCTATCAGCTTACCCCAAGGGCATCCAAGATGTAGGTGTCTTTTTTTCTTCAGTAGATACAATTTTGATGTTTTTAGGTCAAACCGTTCTAGTCTGTCAGTCATATAATGGCAGGTATAGGTCACTGTCTCTATAAGAGGGAAAAAGAACATGCACAGAGAAATCCAAATTAAACAATTCCCCATCGTAACTACACATTGATGGCCTAAGAAACGAAACGAGCGGTTTGTGTGAGAAAACAAACAGTATTTATATCGTTTTTTACCTCTTGTACACAACCATGTCCAAGTGATCTGAGTGCACACACACATCCGGTGTGTGTGTGTGTGTGTGCGCACTCTGGCTCACGCTGCATTCACACGGGGCGTCGGCGTCAACGCTTGACGGAGGGCGTGTCTGAAGCGTGGTGCTGACGCGCCGTCATAGTTACAACAACCAATCACATACTTCTCTGGTGTTGCATGAACGGGATTGGGTATTTGCATGAGGCGATCTGATTGGCTGATGCCTCCGTTGGCGCTTGAAAAGTTGCGTCAGCACCACGCTTCAGACACGCCCTCCGTCAAGCGTTGACGCCGACGCCCCGTGTGAATGCAGCGTGAGAGTGAGTGTGTGTGTGTGTGTGAGAGTGTACAGTCAGGTCCATAAATATTGGGACATCGACACAATTCTAACATTTTTGGCTCTATACACCACCACAATGGATTTCAAATGAAACGAACAAGATGTGCTTTAACTGCAGACTGTCAGCTTTAATTTGAGGGTATTTACATCCAAATCAGGTGAACGGTGTAGGAATTACAACAGTTTGCATATGTGCCTCCCACTTGTTAAGGGACCAAAAGTAATGGGACAGAATAATAATCATAAATCAAACTTTCACTTTTTAATACTTGGTTGCAAATCCTTTGCAGTCAATTACAGCCTGAAGACTGGAACACATAGACATCACCAGACGCTGGGTTTCATCCCGGTGATGCTCTGCCAGGCCTCTACTGCAACCGTCTTCAGTTCCTGCTTGTTCTTGGGGCATTTTCCCTTCAGCAAGTGAAATGCATGCTCAATCGGATTCAGGTCAGGTGATTGACTTGGCCATTGCATAACAGTCCACTTCTTTCCCTTCAAAAACTCTTTGGTTGCTTTTGCAGTATGCTTTGGGTCATTGTCCATCTGCACTGTGAAGCGCCGTCCAATGAGTTCTGAAGCATTTGGCTGAATATGAGCAGATAATATTGCCCGAAACACTTCAGAATTCATCCTGCTGCTTTTGTCAGCAGTCACATCATCAATAAATACAAGAGAACCAGTTCCACTGGCAGCCATACATGCCCACGCCATGACACTACCACCACCATGCTTCACTGATGAGGTGGTATGCTTAGGATCATGAGCAGTTCCTTTCCTTCACAGTTCTGGAACAACATCCTATGGACAGATGAGACCAAGATCAACTTGTACCAGAGTGATGGGAAGAGAAGAGTATGGAGAAGGAAAGGAACTGCTCATGATCCTAAGCATACCACCTCATCAGTGAAGCATGGTGGTGGTAGTGTCATTTGAAGGGAAAGAAGTGGACTGTTATGCAATGGCCAAGTCAATCACCTGACCTGAATCCGATTGAGCATGCATTTCACTTGCTGAAGGGAAAATGCCCCAAGAACAAGCAGGAACTGAAGACGGTTGCAGTAGAGGCCTGGCAGAGCATCACCAGGGATGAAACCCAGCGTCTGGTGATGTCTATGCGTTCCAGACTTCAGGCTGTAATTGACTGCAAAGGATTTGCAACCAAGTATTAAAAAGTGAAAGTTTGATTTATGATTATTATTCTGTCCCATTACTTTTGGTCCCTTAACAAGTGGGAGGCACATATGCAAACTGTTGTAATTCCTACACCGTTCACCTGATTTGGATGTAAATACCCTCAAATTAAAGCTGACAGTCTGCAGTTAAAGCACATCTTGTTCGTTTCATTTGAAATCCATTGTGGTGGTGTATAGAGCCAAAAATGTTAGAATTGTGTCAATGTCCCAATATTTATGGACCTGACTGTATGTGTGAGAGTGTGTGTGTGTGTGATTGTAATGTTCTGCTGTTCTCCAGGCTGCTGCTGTTTGTGGATGAAGCCGATGCATTCCTGCGCAAGAGATCCACCGTGAGTCTCACACTCCCTCACTGTGTGTGTGTATCTGTGTGTGTCGCTGCAGAGTCATGTGATGCATCTCCGTGTGTGTGTGTGTGTGTGTTTCAGGAGCGGATCAGCGAGGATCTGCGTGCGACTCTGAACGCATTCCTGTACCGCACCGGAGAACAGAGCAACAAGTAAACACACCTGTCTCTCTCTCTCTCTCACACACACACACACACACACACACACACACACACACACGTGCACAAATGGCTGACATGATATTGATGTGTGTGTGTGATTCAGGTTCATGCTGGTTCTGGCCAGTAATCAGCCCGAGCAGTTTGATTGGGCCATAAACGACCGAATCGACGAGATTGTGAACTTCATGCTGCCGGGACTCGAGGAGCGAGAGAGACTCGTACGACTGTACTTCGACAGATACGTGCTGCAGCCGGCCACCGGAGGACGCCAGTGAGCAACACACACACTCACACACTCATTCACTCCACACACTCACATCACTCACTCACTCACTCACTCACTCACTCACTCACTCACTCACACACACACACACACACACTCACACACACACACACACACACTTACACACACACACACTTACTAACACACTCACACGCTCACGCACGCACGCTCACACTCACTCACACACACATACACACTTACTCACACACACACACTCAAACACACACACACTCACACACACACTTACACACACACACACACACACACTTACACACACACACACACACATTTACTCACACGCACACACACACACTCACTCACACACACTTACGCACGCTCACACTTACACTCACACACACACACACATGTTTGTTTTGTGGTTTATGGGGACTCTCCATAGGCGTAATGGTTTTTATACTGAACAAACTGTGTGTGCTATTGCCCTACACCTACCCTACACCTAAACTTAGCCCTCACAGGAGACTGTGTGCATTTTTAGATTTTCAAAAAAACACCATTTAGTATGTTTTTTAAGCCTTTTGAATTACGGGGACATAGGCAGTGTCCTCATAAAACACCTTCAATTGTAATACCTCTGTCATACCCAAGTTATTAAACAAATTTGTGTCCTCATAAACCACATAAACCCGCACACACTTACTCACACACACACTTACACACACACACTTACTTACATGCACACACACACTTACACACACACACTCACACACTCACACACACACACAGACACACACACACACACTTACTCACACACACTAGACACACACACACACTTACACACACACACACACTTACTCACACACACACACACTTACTCACACACACACACACACACACGCTCACGCACGCACGCTACGCTCACACTCACACACACTCGCACACACACACACACTTACACACACACACACTACACACACAGACACACTACTACTACACAAAAACACACACACACACATTTCCACACGATACACACACACACACACATCACACACCACACACACACTTTCTCACTCACTTACGAAATTACACTTTATTTAGACAAAAACAGATGATGA
>JALXFT010003306.1:57500-75000 GCA_023376895.1 Aspiorhynchus laticeps
GATCCATTTAGAAGGAACCGACTCGCTAGAAAGAATCGGACTAGAAGGAACCGACTCGCTAGAAAGAAATCAGACTAGAAGGAACCGTTTTACTCGCTAGAAAGCATTATCTAGACTTTAGTTAAGGAACCGTACTTTCGCTATGAAAGAATCGGACTTTCAGAAGCTACATATAAGAGCGAGATCCATTTAAAAGGAACCTGACAATCGCTAGAATAGTTAATCAGACTAGAAGGAACAATGACTAAACGCTAGAAAGAATCAGACTAGAAGGAACCGACTCAAGCTAGAAAGAATCGGACTTTCAGAAGCTACATATAAGAAGCGAGATCAACATTTACAAAGGAACCGACTCGCTATGAAAGAATCAGACTAGAAGGAACCGACTCGCTAGAAAGAATCAGACTTAGTAAGGAACCGACTCGCTAGAAAGAATCAGACTAGAAGGAATCGACTTCGACTAGAAAGAATCAGACTTAGAAGGAACCGACTCGCTAGAAAGAATCAGACTAGAAGGAACCGACTCGCTAGAAAGAATAAGACTAGAAGGAACCGACTCGCTAGAAAGAATCAGACTAGAAGGAACCGACTCGCTAGAAAGAATCAGACTAGAAGGAACCGACTCGCTAGAAAGAATCAGACTAGAAGGAACCGACTCGCTAGAAAGAATCGGACTTTCAGAACGCTACATATAAGAGCGAGATCCATTTAGAAGGAACCGACTCGCTAGAAAGAATCGGACTAGAAGGAACCGACTCGCTAGAAAGAATCAGACTAGAAGGAACCGACTCGCTAGAAAGAATCAGACTAGAAGGAACCGACTCGCTAGAAAGAATCTGACTTTCAGAAGCTACATATAAGAGCGAGATCCATTTAAAAGGAACCGACTCGCTAGAAAGAATCGGACTTTCAGAAGCTACATATAAGAGCGAGATCCATTTAAAAGGAACCGACTCGACTAGAAAGAATCAGACTTAGAAGGAACCGACTCGCTAGAAAGAATCAGACTAGAAGGAACCGACTCGCTAGAAAGAATCAGACTAGAAGGAACTGACTCGCTAGAAAGAATCAGACTAGAAGGAACCGACTCGCTAGAAAGAATCAGACTAGAAGGAACCGACTCGCTAGAAAGAATCGGACTTTCAGAACGCTACATATAAGAGCGAGATCCATTTAAAAGGAACCGACTCGCTAGAAAGAATCGGACTAGAAGGAACCGACTCGCTAGAAAGAATCAGACTAGAAGGAACCGACTCGCTAGAAAGAATCAGACTAGAAGGAACCGACTCGCTAGAAAGAATCAGACTAGAAGGAACCGACTCGCTAGAAAGAATCAGACTAGAAGGAACCGACTCGCTAGAAAGAATCAGACTAGAAGGAACCGACTCGCTAGAAAGAATCAGACTAGAAGGAACCGACTCGCTAGAAAGAATCAGACTAGAAGGAACCGACTCGCTAGAAAGAATCGGACTAGAAGGAACCGACTCGCTAGAAAGAATCAGACTAGAAGGAACCGACTCGCTAGAAAGAATCAGACTAGAAGGAACCGACTCGCTAGAAAGAATCAGACTAGAAGGAACCGACTCGCTAGAAAGAATCGGACTAGAAGGAACCGACTCGCTAGAAAGAATCGGACTAGAAGGAACCGACTCGCTAGAAAGAATCAGACTAGAAGGAACCGACTCGCTAGAAAGAATCAGACTAGAAGGAACCGACTCGCTAGAAAGAATCAGACTAGAAGGAACCGACTCGCTAGAGAAGAATCAGACTAGAAGGAACCGACTCGCTAGAAAGAATCAGACTAGAAGGAACCGACTCGCTAGAAAGAATCAGACTAGAAGGAATCGACTCGCTAGAAAGAATCAGACTAGAAGGAACCGACTCGCTAGAAAGAATCAGACTAGAAGGAACCGACTCGCTAGAAAGAATCAGACTAGAAGGAATCGACTCGCTAGAAAGAATCGGACTAGAAGGAATCGACTCGCTAGAAAGAATCGGACTAGAAGGAATCGACTCGCTAGAAAGAATCGGACTAGAAGGAACCGACTCGCTAGAAAGAATCGGACTAGAAGGAACCGACTCGCTAGAAAGAATCAGACTAGAAGGAATCGACTCGCTAGAAAGAATCAGACTAGAAGGAACCGACTCGCTAGAAAGAATCAGACTAGAAGGAACCGACTCGCTAGAAAGAATCAGACTAGAAGGAATCGACTCGCTAGAAAGAATCAGACTAGAAGGAACCGACTCGCTAGAAAGAATCAGACTAGAAGGAACCGACTCGCTAGAAAGAATCAGATTGAAACGAGAGAGCCGCTCGCTCGACAGTATAAAGTTATAAAAATATTACATTAAAACAGCGATCGTCGCGCGCTGCCGAAACAGATCTTTAAAACACGTGATATAAAATGATTGTTATTTATTTCGGTTAATTTCCACACCACAGTATTTCCTTGATTATTAATCTACTGACACCTGCTGGATGATTTGATTCATAACACTTCAGAATTAATACGTGACGCCACAATATAATTTCCGCCACACGTATTACTGACAAATGCACGAAATCAAGCATCACAGCGTGATGATCTTAGACAAACAAAATCGTTAATAAAACAAACGATACATCCATAAATACTTAGGCGTCGGACGTCGCCGCGTGACGTGTGTGCGTGCGCGCTCCCGAGCGGAGGGAAGATGGCGGATGTTTGGAGTGAGGAGCTTCATGAGAGCAGCTGATAAAGAGAAACACAAACCAACAACAGCGGAGAAGCAGAAGCAGCACACCGGAGAGAGACGGACCGAGACACCGGCAGACAGGTAAACACGTGATCACCAGCATTATCTTCATCATTAGATGAGAAAACCGGCTGTTAGCGCTCGGCTAATGAAGCAGCCGCTGAAGATACTCATCTGAGGCGGTGATAGACGACGCTGATTAGACTAAACCCGCTTCTCACGCGATGCTCGGCAGCACAAGTCCGTTATTAAACACCGTTTCTGATTATTAATGGTGTTGTCATGATCTGAGGGCGTCTTGAAGAGCATCTCAATCAGGGTTGAGCGGGTTTCACAACAAAACCCATCCCGAATGCTACTCAAAACTAGCCCAGGTGCATTTTGGGAGTTAAAATACACCTTTTAAGGCTGTAAAATGCATTTCAGGACGTTATTGGGATAACGTCAACCCGCTGATGTTAAAAAAAACAACTCCGTGTTATTAAAGAATAAGTTCACTTTCAGAATAAACATTTCTATGCATCGCAAAGCTAATGTTAGTCAAGCATTGTGGTTAAAAAGTGTATAAACGCTATTTTTTTGCTTGATAAGACTCTTATTCCTCGGCTGGGGTCGTGTAGATACTGTATTTTGGATGTTCAAGTCATTGAAGTGCACTGTATGGAGATAAATCCTGGAATGTTTTCCTCAAAAGAGCTTGATTGGTGTCAGTTTTACACACATTCTAAACCATAGAGTCGTCTAATCTGATAGGAGACGTCCTAGTAAATTATCAGGAAGTTTTATTCTGGAAATGAATTTATCTTTTAAATAGTGCGGTCAAACGATTAATCGCATCCAAAATAAAAGTTTTGTTTGCATAATGTGTACTGTGTATAGGGTTGCAAAAAGTTGGAAAATTTCCAGGAAATTTGGAATACGACTTACCGTGATTTTTGGAAACTTACCGTGATCTTTGGAAACTTACCGGGATCTTGAACTTACCGTGATCTTTGGAAACTTACCGTGATCTTTGGAAACTTACCGGATTTTTGGAAACTTACCGGATCTTTTGGAAACTTACCATGATTTTTGGAAATTTACCGTGATTTTGGAAACTTACCGTGATCTTTGGAAACTTACCGGATCTTGAACTTACCGTGATCTTTGGAAACTTACCGTGATCTTTGGAAACTTACCGTGATCTTTTGGAAACTTACCGGGATCCTTACCGTGATCTTTGGAAACTTACCGTGATCTTTGGAAACTTACCGGATCTTTGGAAACTTACCGTGATCTTTGGAAATTTACCGGATTTTGACCTTACCGTGATCTTTGGAAACTTACCGTGATCTTTGGAAACTTACCGTGATCTTTGGAAATTTACCGGGATCCTTACCGTGATCTTTGGAAACTTACCGTGATCTTTGGAAACTTACCGTGATCTTTGGAAATTTACCGGATTTTGACCTTACCGTGATCTTTGGAAACTTACCGTGATCTTTGGAAACTTACCGTGATTTTTGGAAACTTACCGTGATCTTTGGAAACTTACCGTGATCTTTGGAAACTTACCGGTTGATCTTTGGAAACTTACCGTGATTTTTGGAAACTTACCGGGATCTTTGGAAACTTACCGGTTGAAATCTTTTTGGAAACTTACCGTGATTTTTGGAAATGTACCGTGATTTTTGGAAACTTACCGGGATCTTTGGAAACTTACCGGATTGAATTAGGTTTTGGAAATTTACCGTGATTTTTGGAAACTTACCGGGATCTTGAACTTACCGTGATTTTTGGAAACTTACCGTGATTTTGGAAACTTACCGGATTTTTGGAAACTTACCGTGATCTTTGGAAACTTTCCGGATTTTTGGAAACTTACCGTGATCTTTGGAAACTTACCGGGATCTTTGGAAACTTACCGGGATCTTTGGAAACTTACCGGGATCTTTGGAAACTTACCGGGATCTTTGGAAACTTACCGGTGATCTTTGGAAACTTTCCGGCTGGATTTTGGAAACTTACCGTGATCTTTGGAAACTTACCGGGATCTTTGGAAACTTACCGTTTTGGAATTACGGATCTTTGGATTGAAATCTTGAATACCGTGATTTTTGGAAATTTACCGGAAATTTTCCACCCCTTTGCAACCCTAACTGTATATATATATTATGTGTGTATATTATATAGATTCTTCCATGTAAACGCGTTAAAACGATTACTTTGCGTCTACGTCATCAAGAGGTCGGGGGTCGTCAGAACGTGATGTCGGCAACGCAGTACATTCAGTGATTTGTGGACAATATAAAGTAAAAATGTAATTATACAGTTAAAAACACATTAGAGAACGCTTGCTTTATGAACTATCTGCTCTCGTGGAGTGAAAAACGGATCTGAAATGAAGCGCTATATTCTGCTTTTCAGCTTAGAAACAACACAGTGATGATAGTGAAAGTATAGCTCAATGAAAGTATAAACAACTTGACCAAAATTTGCCTTACTGTGCGTTCACACCAGACGCGACTTGCGCGAATAAATCGCGCTATTCGCGCGTAGTTGGACGCTTGAACATTTTGAATTTACTCGCTTCATTCGTGCGTGAAATTCGCTTCACAACAGACTGAATTCGTGTCATGGGCGGGGCTTCTGTCGCTGCAAACAGTGCCGGTAATGACGGCGCTTTGAATACAACCGGCATCCTAGCTTTCCTCATCTACTTTGTACTTTGTGATCAACAAACAAACAAAAATTAGGGCTGCAGGATAAATCGCATGTGATTGTCATGCGCATCTCGTCAGTAAAGCAGGTTCTGTTAATACACAGAGCTTTAGATCACAGCAATATCATGTTCACTCACTTTCTTTCAAGCAAAATCCTTTTTATTCCCGTTTCTGTAAAAGTATGAAGATGTATCGTACAGCTCCGGGTGTCCAGCGATGATTATTTTGTCCTCCATTGTTGTTTCGGATTCCCTCCGCTCGCTACGTCGTAATCACGTCACTACTAGAGCAAGCTCCTGATTGGTTAATGCGGCGCGAATATCCGGCAAAGTTCAGATTTTTCAACTCGCGCGGCAAACGCCCGAAACACTCAATTCGCGCGAATCGCGTCGCAGTACGTCTATTCGCGTCTTTGCATTGACTTAACATGTAAATCACTCGCGCTTAACGCTTCATTCGCTTCTGGTGGAACGCACCTTTAGTCATTTGTATTTATATAGATTACAGATTCATAATTTCCGATCTGCTTGAATTTATACGTGAATATTGTACGAAAACACGTTTGTTATGTGTGATATAGCTCCCTGTGTTCATAAAGCAATGCTCGTTTGATTCATCGTTCAGCAACTCTTGGTAAGAAATAGTGTATTTGTTCATTTAAGTACAGTAAAAGTACTTAAGTAGTATCAGAGTACAGTTCATTACAGAGGGGCGTATGATTATAATCGCGTTCTGAATGAACGCAAGGGATTCAAATATTAACCTTTTATTCTAAACAAGTGCAAACTGATATTAAAAATATTAACCTGACTTTTTTCCTGACTTGTTTTTGTTGTCACTGTAGGCTATGAGCGTATCCTAAAATCATGTACGCACCATATCGGATTAGATAGCGTCTCATGTAAACAGTCCACCGAATCTTTCAATCGGAATGACAAAAAAAGTGTACATGTAAACATGGCAACACTGATCGCGTGTCGTTCCTCTCAGATCCGCAGACGGCGTCATGTCTGGCTGCGCAGGCGGCGAGGACAGCTGCTCGGTTGCCATGGAGACGGAGGAGGTGAAGCCGGGCGTGCGCAGCATGGGCGAGCTCCCCGAGGAGGTGCTGGAGTACATCCTCTCCTTCCTGTCGCCCTACCAGGAGCACAAGACGGCCGCGCTGGTCTGCAAGCAGTGGGACCGCCTCATCAAAGGTCAGGGGTCACTTCGGAATCAAGCTGAAAGGGTTACTCCGCCCCAAAATGAAAATTTAGTCATTTATCACTTTACCCCCATGTCGATCCAAACCCGTAAAAGCTTCGTTCGTCTTCGGAACACAATTTAAAGAGACAGTACACCCAAAAATGAACAGTCAGTCATCATTTACTCAGCCTCAAGTAGATCCAAACCTGTATGAATGTGTTTGTTCTGAAGATGTAATGAAGAAAGTTTGTAATCAAGCTGTTTTGGGGCACCATTGACTTCCATAGTAGGAGAAAAATACTGCTCTGTTTCCCTCATTCTTCAGAATATCTTCCTTTGTGTTCAGAACAAACACATTCATACAGGTTTGGATCTACTTGAGGCTGAGTACATTGATGACAGACTGTTCATTTTTGGGTGTACTGTCTCTTTAAATTGTGTTCCGAAGACGAACGAAGCTTTTACGGGTTTGGAACGACATGAGGCTTACTATGAGGATAACTAAATATAGTTATCGTTATAGTTCTACGTATCGGCATAAATATAGTTATCGTTATAGTTCTACGTATCGGCATAAATATAGTTATCGTTATAGTTCTACGTATCGGCATAAATAGTTATCGTTATAGTTCTACGTATCAGCATAAATAGTTATCGTTATAGTTCTACGTATCGGCATAAATAGTTATCGTTATAGTTCTACGTATCGGCATAAATATAGTTATCGTTATAGTTCTACATATCAGCATAAATATAGTTATCGTTATAGTTCTACGTATCAGCATAAATAGTTATCGTTATAGTTCTACATATCGGCATAAATATAGTTATCGTTATAGTTCTACGTATCAGCATAAATATAGTTATCGTTATAGTTCTACGTATCGGCATAAATAGTTATCGTTATAGTTCTACGTATCGGCATAAATATAGTTATCGTTATAGTTCTACGTATCAGCATAAATATAGTTATCGTTATAGTTCTGCGTATCAGCATAAATAGTTATCGTTATAGTTCTACGTATCGGCATAAATATAGTTATCGTTATAGTTCTACGTATCGGCATAAATATAGTTATCGTTATAGTTCTACGTATCGGCATAAATATAGTTATCGTTATAGTTCTACGTATCGGCATAAATATAGTTATCGTTATAGTTCTACGTATCGGCATAAATATAGTTATCGTTATAGTTCTACGTATCGTCATAAATATAGTTATCGTTATAGTTCTACGTATCAGCATAAATATAGTTATTAGTTCTACGTATCAGCATAAATATAGTTATCGTTATAGTTCTACGTATCAGCATAAATAGTTATCGTTATAGTTCTACATACCAGCATAAATAGTTATAATTATAGTTCTACGTATCAGCATAAATATAGTTATAGTTCTACGTATCAGCATAAATAGTTATCGTTATAGTCCTACGTATCAGCATAAATATAGTTATCATTATAGTTCTACGTATCAGCATAAATATAGTTATAGTTCTACGTATCAGCATAAATAGTTATCGTTATAGTTCTACGTATCAGCATAAATATAGTTATCGTTATAGTTCTACGTATCGGCATAAATATAGTTATCGTTATAGTTCTACGTATCAGCATAAATATAGTTATCGTTATAGTTCTACGTATCAGCATAAATAGTTATCGTTATAGTTCTACGTATCGGCATAAATATAGTTATCGTTATAGTTCTACGTATCGGCATAAATATAGTTATCGTTATAGTTCTACGTATCAGCATAAATATAGTTATCGTTATAGTTCTACGTATCAGGCATAAATAAGTTATCGTTATAGTTCTACGTATCGGCATAAATATAGTTATCGTTATAGTTCTACGTATCGGCATAAATATAGTTATCGTTATAGTTCTACGTATCAGCATAAATAGTTATCGTTATAGTTCTACGTATCGGCATAAATATAGTTATCGTTATAGTTCTACGTATCGGCATAAATATAGTTATCGTTATAGTTCTACATATCGGCATAAATATAGTTATAGTTCTACGTATCGGCATAAATATAGTTATCGTTATAGTTCTACGTATCAGCATAAATAGTTATCGTTATAGTTCTACATACCAGCAAAAATATAGTTATCGTTATACTTCTACGTATCAGCATAAATATAGTTATCGTTATAGTTCTACGTATCAGCATAAAATATAGTTATCGTTATACTTCTACGTATCAGCATAAATATAGTTATAGTTCTACGTATCAGCATAAATAGTTATCGTTATAGTTCTACGTATCAGCATAAATATAGTTATCGTTATAGTTCTACGTATCAGCATAAATATAGTTATAGTTCTACGTATCAGCATAAATAGTTATCGTTATAGTTCTACGTATCAGCATAAATAGTTATCGTTATAGTTCTACGTATCGGCATAAATATAGTTATAGTTCTACGTATCGGCATAAATAGTTATCGTTATAGTTTTACGTATCGGCATAAATATAGTTATCGTTATAGTTCTACGTATCGGCATAAATATAGTTATCGTTATAGTTCTACGTATCGGCATAAATATAGTTATCGTTATAGTTCTACGTATAAATTAAGTTAAAATTATATTTATTACAGTTATAGTTATTATAGTTGCCATTATAGTAATTGTAGTAGTTATTGTTATAGTTATGATTACCGTTATAGTAATCATTATTACAGTTACAACTATAGCTATTATAGTTACTCTTATAGATATCATTATTATAGTAACCATTATCGCCAGCACTGTAGTTATAGTTACTTTATAGTTGTTATTATAGTTATCATAATTATAGTTATCGTTACAGCATTATAGTTACTCTTATGGTTATTGTACTTATCATTATAGATATCATAGGTAGCATTATTGTTGTTGTCGTTATTGATATTATAGTTACTTATTATAGTTACCGTTAAAGTTATCATTGTAGCGGTCATTATAGTTATAGTAAATATAGTAACTGTTATAGTGATTGTTTCAGTTATTATAGTTAGTTATGGTTACAGTGACCTGTATGGTTCTGGTTGGGTTAGGTGTGTGTGTGATGCAGTGCTGTAGCATGTCGTTCTGATTGTGTCGTGTGACGCTGGGATGTGAGACGAGTTTAACGGTCAGTCGGACGCTTCAGCTGTGAATGTGAATCAGCACAGCTGTGTGAACGACTTTGTGTGTGTACGTGTGTGTGTCAGTGTGTGTGTACGTGTACGTGTGTGTGTCAGTGTGTGTGTACGTGTCAGTGTGTGTCTGTGTGTGTACGTGTCTGTGTGTGTACGTGTCTGTGTGTGTACGTGTCTGTGTGTGTACGTGTCTGTGTGTGTACGTGTCTGTGTGTGTACGTGTCTGTGTGTGTACGTGTACGTGTGTGTACGTGTACGTGTACGTGTCTGTACGTGTCTGTGTGTGTCTGTGTACGTGTCTGTGTACGTGTACGTGTCTGTGTGTGTACGTGTCTGTGTGTGTACGTGTCTGTGTGTGTACGTGTCTGTGTGTGTGTACGTGTCTGTGTGTGTGTACGTGTCTGTGTGTGTGTACGTGTCAGTGTGTGTGTGTACGTGTCAGAGTGTGTGTGTGTACGTGTCAGAGTGTGTGTGTGTACGTGTCAGAGTGTGTGTGTGTACGTGTCAGAGTGTGTGTGTGTACGTGTCAGTGTGTGTGTGTGTGTGTGTGTAGTGTACGTGTCAGTGTGTACGTGTCAGTGTGTACGTGTGTGTGTGTGAGACTGACTCTCTCTCTCTCTCTCTCAGGTGTGGCGTATCAGTGTTATCATGGTTTCCTGAGGGCTGTTCAGGAGGGAAACATCCAGTGGGAGAGTCGCACATATCCCTATCCTGGAACACCAATAACACAACGCTTCTCACACAGTCAGTGAACAGATCTCACACACACACACACTCACTCACTCACACACACACACACACTGAGACACACACACTCGCACACTACACTCTCGCACAGACAGACACACACACACACACACACACACACACACTGACACGTACACACACAGACACACACACACACACCAGTTTCCTGATGTTTAGTAGAATTAGATCACACTAGATTCTTTTGAAATGACTCTTTTGAACCAGTTCTTTTAATGAGTCACAAGTGATTAGTTTGAATCATTCTAAAGAATGACTCATTGAGTCAGAGCATCTGAATCACTCACTGATGAGATGTTGATTATTTAGTTGTATGAAATGCTAACTATTGACAGCATGTAGTGTACTGTGGTTGAGTTTGGTGTGTGTGTGTGTGTGTGTGTCGCAGGTGCGTGTTACTACGACTCAAACCAGTCGATGTATGTGTTCGGTGGCTGCACTCAGAGCAGCTGTAATGCGGCGTTTAACGATCTGTGGCGTCTGGATCTCAACAGTAAAGAGTGGATCCGGCCGCTGGCGTCAGGTGAGACTCAGAGTGTGTGTGAGTGAGGGTGTGAGTGTGAGTGTGTGTGAGTGAAGGGTGTGTGTTTGTGTGTGAGTGAGTGAAGGGTGTGCGTGTGAGTGAAGGGTGTGTGTGTGTGTGTGTGTGTGTGTGTGTGTGAGTGAGTGAGGGAGGGAGGGAGGGTGTGTGTGTGTGAGTGAAGTGTGTGTGAGTGAAGTGTGTGTGAGTAAAGGGTGTGCGTGTGAGTGAGGGTGCGTGTGAGTGAGGGTGCGTGTGAGTGAGGGTGCGTGTGAGTGAGGGTGCGTGTGAGTGAGGGTGCGTGTGAGTGAAGGGTGTGTGTGTGAGTGAAGGGTGTGTGTGTGTGAGTGAGGGTGTGTGTGAGTGAGGGTGTGTGTGAGTGAGGGTGTGTGTGAGTGAAGGTGTGTGTGAGTGAGGGTGTGTGTGAGTGAAGGGTGTGTGTGAGTGAAGGGTGTGTGTGAGTGATGGGTGTGTGTGTGTGAGTGAGTGAGGGAGGTGTGTGTGGTGTGAGTGTGTGTGTGGTGTGCGTGTGAGTGAGGGTGCGTGTGAGTGAAGGGTGTGTGGAGAGAGTGAGTGTGTGAGAGAGTGAGGGGGTGTGTGAGGGATGGGTGTGTGTGTGTGTGTGAGTGAGTGAGGGAGGGTGTGTGTGTGTGTGTGAGTGAGGGTGTGAGGGTGCGTGTGAGTGAAGGGTGTGTGTGTGTGTGGTGTGTGTGAGTGAGTGAGGGTGTGTGTGAGTGTGTGTGTGAGGGTGTGTGTGTGTGAGTGTGGTGTGTGTGTGTGTGGTGAGTGAGGGTGCGTGTGAGTGAAGGGTGTGTGTGTGTGGTGTGAGGGTGCGTGTGAGTGAAGGGTGTGTGTGTGTGGTGATGTGAGGGTGTGTGTGTGTGAGGGTGTGTGTGAGTGAGTGAGGGTGTGTGCAAGTGTGTGTGTGAGGGTGTGAGAGTGAGTGAGTGAGGGTGTGTGCGGGTGTGTGTGTGAGTGAGTGAGGGGTTGTGTGTGCGAGGTGTGTGTGAGAGTGTGTGTGTGCAGCGTCGTGTCAGCTCCGTCAGTCACATCTCTTGTGTTGTGTTCAGGCTCGTATCCGTCTCCTAAAGCCGGAGCTACGCTGGTGATGTACCGTGATCTGCTGGTGCTGTTCGGCGGCTGGACGCGGCCCAGTCCATACCCTCTCCACCAGCCAGAGCGCTTCTTCGACGAGATACACACATACTCACCCTCCAAGAACTGGTGAGACGCTTTACCAGAGCTGACCCTGGAGCACAAAACCAGTCTTAAGGGTCCATTTTGTGAAATTGAGATTTATGCATCATCTGAAAGCTGAATAAATAGCTTTCCATTGATGTATGGTTTGTTATGATAGGACAATATTTGAAAATCTGGAATCTGAGGGAGCAAAAAAATCTAAATATTGAGAAAATCACCTTTAAAGTTGTTCAAATGAAGTTCTTAGCAATGCATATTACTAATCAATAATTAAGTTTTGATATATTTACGGTAGGAAATTTACTAAATATCTTCATGGAACATGATCTTAATATCCTAATGATTTTTGTTATAAAAGAAAAATGTATAATTTTGACCCATACAATGTATTGTTGTCTATTGCTACAAATATACCTGTTACTTATGACTGCTTTTGTGCTGCAGGGACACATGTAATCTTAATTTATTCACACATTACCTTTGATTTTTTTTTCCCCCAAATTATGTTTTATTTTTCCCTAAATTACAGTAGATTTCTCCCCTGAAATTCTGTGTTTTATGATTTAATACAAATTTGTCATCAGAAATTATGTAATCAAATTAATTCATAACATTTTATCTATATATATATATATATGTATATCATTTTTTTTTTTTTTTTTACAATAATAGTTGCTCTATGAAAAGTTTTATTTTTCTGGATTTTGTTTTAATGCCTTATTTAAATTTGAATCCATCAAAGCATATCTAATCAGATCAATTAATAAAATCTTAATTTAATAATTTATTAAACTTTTAGCATTAATAGATCCTTAATGAAGTGTTTTATTTTTTTTACATTCTGTATTTTTGTGATTGAATACAAATTTATCATTAAAAAAATAAAATCTAAAATAAATTAATTAAACTTTTAAATATAATGAACATACAACAATTTCTTTGCATAAGAAAAAAATAAATTTTTCAAATTAAATTTTAGTGTAAATAAATATTTTGACTGATTCATTTTCTGAATCAGATGAACTGACTTTAACTGAAAATTGAGTGTTTACTGTTTTGCATTATTACACTATTTTCCTATTTAATACTGTAAAGCTGCTTTGACACAATCTTTATTATTAAAAGTGCTATATAAATAAAGACTTGATTTGATTTAACTTAATAGACTGTATTATTTTTGTTGCTTTGAGAAGTATATTTTACTATACAGTGTACTATGCAGAAAAAACGTCAGAATTGCAGAAAAAACGTCAGAATTGCAGAAAAAAGTCAGAATTGCGAAAAAAGTCAGAATTGCAGAAAAAAGTCAGAATTGCAGAAAAAAGTCAGAATTGCGAAAAAAGTCAGAATTGCGAAAATAGTCAGAATTGCAGAAAATAGTCAGAATTGCAGAAAAAAGTCAGAATTGCGCAAAAAGTCAGAATTGCGCAAAAAGTCAATTGCAGAAAAAAGTCAGAATTGCAGAAAAAGTCGGAATTGCGAAAATAGTCGGAATTGCAGAAAAAAGTCAGAATTGCAGAAAAAAGTCAGAATTGCGCAAAAAGTCAGAATTGCGCAAAAAGTCAGAATTGCAGAAAAAACGTCAGAATTGCAGAAAAAAGTCAGAATTGCGAAAATAGTCAGAATTGCAGAAAATAGTCAGAATTGCGAAAATAGTCAGAATTGCAAAAAAAGTCAGAATTGCAGAAAAATGTCAGAATTGCAAAAAAAGTCAGAATTGCAGAAAATAGTCAGAATTGCGAAAAAAGTCAGAATTGCGAAAAAAGTCAGAATTGCAGAAAAATGTCAGAATTGCAAAAAAAGTCAGAATTGCAAAAAAAGTCAGAATTGCGAAAAAAGTCAGAATTGCGAAAAAAGTCAGAATTGCGAAAAAAGTCAGAATTGCAAAAAAAGTCAGAATTGCAGAAAAATGTCAGAATTGCAAAAAAAGTCAGAATTGCAGAAAATAGTCAGAATTGCGAAAAAAGTCAGAATTGCGAAAAAAGTCAGAATTGCAGAAAAATGTCAGAATTGCGAAAAAAGTCAGAATTGCGAAAAATGTCAGAATTGCGAAAAAAGTCAGAATTGCAGAAAATAGTCAGAATTGCGAAAAAAGTCAGAATTGCAGAAAATAGTCAGAATTGCGAAAAAAGTCAGAATTGCAGAAAAATGTCAGAATTGCGAAAAAAAGTCAGAATTGCAGAAAAATGTCAGAATTGCAGAAAAATGGTCAGAATTGCAAAAAAATGTCAGAATTGCAGAAAATGGTCAGAATTGCAAAAAATGTCAGAATTGCAAAAAAAGTCAGAATTGCAGAAAATAGTCAGAATTGCAAAAAAATGTCAGAATTGCAGAAAATGTCAGAATTGCAATAAAAGTCAGAATTGCAGAAAATAGTCAGAATTGCGTAAAAAGTCAGAATTGCAGAAAAATGTCAGAATTGCGAAAAAAGTCAGAATTGCAAAAAAAGTCAGAATTGCAAAAAAAGTCAGAATTGCAGAAAATAGTCAGAATTGCAAAAATATGTCAGAATTGCAAAAAATGTCAGAATTGCGAAAAAAGTCAGAATTGCAAAAAAAGTCAGAATTGCAAAAAAAGTCAGAATTGCAGAAAATAGTCAGAATTGCAAAAATATGTCAGAATTGCAAAAAATGTCAGAATTGCAAAAAAAGTCAGAATTGCAGAAAATAGTCAGAATTGCAAAAAAATGTCAGAATTGCAGAAAATGGTCAGAATTGCAAAAAATGTCAGAATTGCAAAAAAAGTCAGAATTGCAGAAAATAGTCAGAATTGCAAAAAAATGTCAGAATTGCAAAAAATGTCAGAATTGCAAAAAAAGTCAGAATTGCAGAAAATAGTCAGAATTGCGAAAATAGTCGGAATTGCAGAAAAAAGTCAGAATTGCAGAAAAAAGTCAGAATTGCGCAAAAAGTCAGAATTGCGCAAAAAGTCAGAATTGCAGAAAAAACGTCAGAATTGCAGAAAAT
The DNA here is from genome assembly GCA_023376895.1 of Aspiorhynchus laticeps. Classification (NCBI taxonomy): domain Eukaryota; kingdom Metazoa; phylum Chordata; class Actinopteri; order Cypriniformes; family Cyprinidae; genus Aspiorhynchus; species Aspiorhynchus laticeps. Next base: position 72,709 of record JALXFT010003306.1, read on the forward strand.
AGTCAGAATTGCGAAAAAAGTCAGAATTGCAGAAAATAGTCAGAATTGCAAAAAAAAGTCAGAATTGCAGAAAAAAGTCAGAATTGCGGAAAATGGTCAGAATTGCAAAAAAAGTCAGAATTGCAAAAAAAGTCAGAATTGCGAAAAAAAGTCAGAATTGCAAAAAAAGTCAGAATTGCAAAAAAAGTCAGAATTGCAAAAAAAAGTCAGAATTGCGAAAATGGTCAGAATTGCAGAAAAAGTCAGAATTGCGGAAAAAGTCAGAATTGCAGAAAATAGTCAGAATTGCGAAAAAAGTCAGAATTGCAAAAAAAAGTCAGAATTGCGAAAAAAGTCAGAATTGCAGAAAAATGTCAGAATTGCGAAAAAAGTCAGAATTGCAGAAAATAGTCAGAATTGCGAAAAAAGTCAGAATTGCGAAAAATGTCAGAATTGCGAAAAAAGTCAGAATTGCAGAAAAATGTCAGAATTGCAGAAAAATGGTCAGAATTGCAAAAAAATGTCAGAATTGCAGAAAATGGTCAGAATTGCAAAAAATGTCAGAATTGCAAAAAAAGTCAGAATTGCAGAAAATAGTCAGAATTGCAAAAAAATGTCAGAATTGCAGAAAATGTCAGAATTGCAAAAAAAGTCAGAATTGCAGAAAATAGTCAGAATTGCAAAAAAATGTCAGAATTGCAGAAAATGTCAGAATTGCAAAAAAAGTCAGAATTGCAGAAAATAGTCAGAATTGCGTAAAAAGTCAGAATTGCAGAAAAATGTCAGAATTGCGGAAAATGGTCAGAATTGCAAAAAAAGTCAGAATTGCAAAAAAAGTCAGAATTGCAAAAAAATGTCAGAATTGCAGAAAATGTCAGAATTGCAAAAAAAGTCAGAATTGCAGAAAATAGTCAGAATTGCGTAAAAAGTCAGAATTGCAGAAAAATGTCAGAATTGCGGAAAATGGTCAGAATTGCAAAAAAAGTCAGAATTGCAAAAAAAGTCAGAATTGCGAAAAAAGTCAGAATTGCAAAAAAAGTCAGAATTGCAAAAAAAGTCAGAATTGCAGAAAAATGTCAGAATTGCAAAAAAAGTCAGAATTGCAGAAAATAGTCAGAATTGCGAAAAAAGTCAGAATTGCGAAAAAAGTCAGAATTGCAGAAAAATGTCAGAATTGCGAAAAAAGTCAGAATTGCAGAAAAATGTCAAAATTGCGAAAAAAGTCAGAATTGCAAAAAAAGTCAGAATTGCAAAAAAAGTCAGAATTGCAGAAAAATGTCAGAATTGCAAAAAAAGTCAGAATTGCAGAAAATAGTCAGAATTGCGAAAAAAGTCAGAATTGCGAAAAAAGTCAGAATTGCAGAAAAATGTCAGAATTGCGAAAAAAGTCAGAATTGCAGAAAAATGTCAAAATTGCGAAAAAAGTCAGAATTGCAGAAAAATGTCAGAATTGCGAAAAAAGTCAGAATTGCAGAAAAAAGTCAGAATTGCGAAAAAAAGTCAGAATTGCAGAAAAATGTCAGAATTGCGAAAAAAGTCAGAATTGCAGAAAAATGTCAGAATTGCAGAAAAATGGTCAGAATTGCAAAAAAATGTCAGAATTGCAGAAAATGGTCAGAATTGCAAAAAATGTCAGAATTGCAAAAAAAGTCAGAATTGCAGAAAATAGTCAGAATTGCAAAAAAATGTCAGAATTGCAGAAAATGTCAGAATTGCAAAAAAAGTCAGAATTGCAGAAAATAGTCAGAATTGCGTAAAAAGTCAGAATTGCAGAAAAATGTCAGAATTGCGAAAAAAGTCAGAATTGCAAAAAAAGTCAGAATTGCAAAAAAAGTCAGAATTGCAGAAAATAGTCAGAATTGGGCGAAAATATGTCAGAATTGCAAAAAATGTCAGAATTGCGAAAAAGTCAGAATTGCCAAAAGTCGGAGATGTGCAAATACGTCAGAATTGCAGAAAATGTCAGAATTGCAAAAATGAGTGCCAGCAACCTTGCAAAACAATGTTCTAGAATTGCAAAAAAACTCAGAATGTGCAGAAAATATGTCAGAATCCTGCAAAAACATGTCTAGACATTTGCGAAAATGAGTCAGAATTGAACAAAAAATGTTCATGAATGTTGCAAAAAAAGTCAGAATTGCAGAAAATAGATCAGAATTGCAAAAAAATGTCAGAATTGCAGAAAAACCTTTCAGAATTGTCAAAAAAAGTCTAGAATTGCAAAAAAAGTCAGAATTGCAAAAATAAGTCAGAATTGCAAAATTAGTCAGAAATTGCAAAAATATGTCAGAATTGCTAAACAAATTTTTGTCA
>JALXFT010003306.1:80000-82500 GCA_023376895.1 Aspiorhynchus laticeps
GGAGCGGCGGAGCACCTAGCGCCGTCACCGGGCCGCCCGAGACCAGCCTGCACACGGTGGTTCAGGGCCGTGGAGAGCTCATCATCTTCGGCGGCCTGATGGACAAAAAGCAGAACGTGAAATATTATCCCAAAACCAACGCCTTGTACTTCGTCCGCGCCAAGAGATAATGGAGATACGGCAACGACTGCTGCCCTTACACTAACTTACCTTAAAATACAGCTCCACACATATAAAGGACACTCAAACATAGTTGTGGTTTCAGTTTCTGAGCGAGCGGATGATGTTTTTGCTATGTGCTCTGCCAGTGTGTGAGAGAGAGAGCTCTAGAAGGGAATGTTTTATTGAAGGAAACACACGATTATAGGAGGAACTGATGATATGGATCTTTTTTACCGCTCTTTCAGCCTGCAATGTTTACATTAAACGTGTGTGTGTGTGTGTGTGAGAGAGTGTGTGTGTGTGTGAGAGAGGTGTGTGTGTGTGTGAGAGAGTGTGTGTGTGTGTAGGAGAGGTGTGTGTGTGTGGAGAGAGAGTGTGTGTGTGTGTGTGTGTGAGAGAGTGTGTGTGTGTGTGAGAGAGTGTGTGTGTGTGTGGAGAGAGGTGTGTGTGTGTGTGAGAGAGTGTGTGTGTGTGTGAGAGAGTGTGTGTGAGAGAGTGTGTGTGGGAGTGTTGTGTGTGGGAGTGTTGTGTGTGTGTGTGTGTGTGTGAGAGAGTGTGAGTGTGCGCGTGTGCGAGTGTATGTGTGTGCGGAGTGAGTTTGTGTGAGTGAGTGTGTGTGTGTGTGTGTGTGTGTGTGTGAGAGAGAGTGAGTTTGTGTGTGTGTGTGATGGTACTGTTGAGGGAATGAGACTGTGGATTGTAAACAGAAATAAAGTTATGTCTTAATTCTCTGATATAATGTTGCGTGTGTTTTTATGATCTTGACTGTAACGGAATAAAGCTGTGTGGTTATTTAACGACGTCGCCTGATCTGCTCTTCAAACACCGTCTCAATTCACACAGTTCTACTACATGCTACATTTTAACGTAATTATTGTTTTATTTTAGGTTTATAAATTTAAAAGCTGTAATTGCAAGATGTGAAGTCAGAATTGCGAATTGCGAAAAGTCAAGTCAGAATTGCGAATTGCGAAAAAGTCAGAATTGCGAATTGCGAAAAGTCAAGTCAGAATTGCGAATTGCGAAAAGTCAAGTCAGAATTGCGAAAAGTCAAGTGCGAATTGCGAAAAGTCAAGTGCGAATTGCGAAAAGTCAAGTCCGAATTGCGAAAAGTCAAGTCCGAATTGCGAAAAGTCATGTCCGAATTGCGAAAAGTCAAGTCCGAATTGCGAAAAGTCAAGTCCGAATTGCGAAAAGTCAAGTCAGAATTGCGAAAAGTCAAGTCAGAATTGCGAAAAGTCAAGTCAGAATTGCGAAAAGTCAAGTCCGAATTGTGAATTGCGAAAAGTCAAGTCAGAATTGCGAAAAGTCAAGTCCGAATTGCGAAAAGTCAAGTCAGAATTGTGAATTGCGAAAAGTCAAGTCAGAATTGCGAAAAGTCAAGTCGAATGTGAATCGAAAAGTCAAGTCAGAATTGCGAAAAGTCAAGTCCGAATTGCGAAAAGTCAACGAATTGCGAATTGCGAAAAGTCAAGTCCGAATTGCGAAAAGTCAAGTCCGAATTGCGAATTGCCAAAAGTCAAGTCCGAATTGCGAAAAGTCAAGTCCGAATTGCGAAAAGTCAAGTCCGAATTGCGAAAAGTCAAGTCTGAATTGCGAAAAGTCAAGTCAGAATTGCGAAAAGTCAAGTCAGAATTGCGAAAAGTCAGAATTGCGAAAAGTCAGAATTGCGAAAAGTCAAGTCTGAATTGTGAAGTGAATTGCGGGAAAACATTAGTGAATGTGATCAACATTGTGTATTGTAATTATTGAAGTATAAAATTAAATAATTCAACAAAAAAAAATACTTATAATAATGAGAGTAAGTCAGAATTGCAAAACCTTAATTGTAAGTGAGGCGTTGGGAATCGCAGAATGGGATTGTAACAGCAGATTCAAAGTCTTTAACCCTTGAATTCAATCGTGTCCGTCCTGATTGGCTGAGTCGTGGGAGGCGGAACGGAAGTCAGCCCAGTATGTCGAGGGTCATGGCGGCCGTTGACCAAGCGACATTTAACGTCATAGTTTATTCAGGAAGTGAATTCAAAAACAGGACTCGGTAGCTAAATTTGTGTATGCATCCAAACCTATATGACAAATATTTATTATTATTAGCGTATGTAATTGCATAACTTTAAACAGTTGATGATTGAGGATTTAAAACAAATGTCTTATTTGAATATGTTATATTTTTATGTCTACATAAACATTTTTTTTAGTTTTTTTGTATTACCATACATTTTAAAGTTATTTATACGTTATATTAAATCTACTTTTTAATTATGCTACAGATATTTAGTATACTATTTTAAACTTATAAATGTTATGTAATTGAGTGTTTGATCACATGGTATTATTA
>JALXFT010003306.1:90000-91434 GCA_023376895.1 Aspiorhynchus laticeps
TAAATGTAGCAACTTTTCCCACTACCCTAGCAACTACTTCTTCCAAAAGCACCTAGCAACAAATGTAGCTATTTTTTTTATTTATTTGGCAACTTTTGATAAGTGATTTAAACGATAAAAAGCACAAATCTTTCATTTTTCAGACAACTGTTGATAAGTAACTCTGCAACTACATTGAATGTACAGTGTGAATATCCAGGATTCGTTCTTAAACCAGGATAAAGACTGAACAGTGAAACATTTTAAACCTGAGTCTAGAATGACCCAGAGTTAACGTGTGAAAAGCCCTATAAAATACAATGATATTACCATGGTACTGTCTGAAGTACTTTGGATTACTGTAGTCGACATGATGATGAATATGGATTGGGTATTGTCACTGTACCATGGTTTCAGTTTCAGAGTTATGTGGACAAACCAGTCCGAAGACATCCAATCTGAGATCTTTTGTTTGGTTTGTGCAGTTTCCTGGGTTTATAGGCGTACGGTGTTTAACAGGAGCTTTTAAATCGTGACCTTCACACACCAGCACTGACTAGAAATGGCAGCACGAATCATAAGGGTCAAAGACATGTATGTGGATGATGTTACAGGGTGGACAAAGAATAGAAAAAAAGCATACAGAGATGAAAAGCTGAATAACAATCCAGATGTTCTTTTCAAATTGTACGATCCATCTTATCCACCCAATCTGGACAATCTGTGTGGTCTGGTCTTTAGACCCACTTCAGATCCATTCCTGTGGATGAGATTCATCATACAGACATACACAAAACTCTCTCCTCAATGGACTCACAGACAAGTTACGGAGCCAATACGAGATGTGATTAATATCAAGGGTAGTTCAGAAGGAATGCACATGTTTCGTCAAAAATTTCAAAACCATCTGCGAAAGATTAATGCTGAAGATCTGGCAGCGAGAATGAACTCACTTCAATTATGAAGATAACAAAATGAATGAAGGGGTGCCAAAACATGAGGTAAGCGAATATTGTAAATACTGTACTTGTCACAAATAAATCATTCATCATAGTTACTTATAAGAATCAATTAATAGTAGTCAAATAGTGATTATCTGTTTTTTACTTCCATCTTAACACTGTCATAAAAAATATTTTAACAATTGGGAAAGATTTAAGATGGTCCATATACTTTCAGAACGTTAAATGAAATCTCACTTCATGTACCTTCATGAAGACAAATACAGGTGCATTCAGTCCTAGATACACTAACATGAGTCAGACATTTCTTTATGATTATTATTTATGTGCATTTATGAGTTCTATTTCATAGTCTAATCACAACTTGATTCGTGTTTGCTCTGTAATGATAGATATATGAGATCATATACAGTAATGAATTCATGACATTTTATTTGTTTCATCTCTGTCACACAGATGCCATGTTTTTACATGACGGGAACTCATGAAGGCA
>JALXFT010003305.1:0-42240 GCA_023376895.1 Aspiorhynchus laticeps
CTGGCTGCTGCATTCTGGATCAGTTGCAGAGGCTTGATAGTACATGTGGGAAGGCCCGCCAAGAGAGCATTACAATAGTCCAGTCTGGAGAGAACAAGAGCTTGGACAAGGAGTTGTGCAGCTTGCTCTTGCAGGAAGGGCCTAATCTTCCTAATGTTGTATAAGGCAAATCTGCAGGACCGGGCCATTGTAGCAATATGGTCTGTGAAGCTTAACTGATCATCGATCACAACTCCAAGGTTCCTGGCAGTCCTGGAAGGAGTTATGGTTGACGAACCCAGCTGTATAGAGAAGTTGTGGTGAAGTGATGGGTTGGCGGAGAACACGAGCAGTTCTGTCTTAGCAAGATTGAGCTGAAGGTGATGGTCCATCATCCAGCTAGAAATGTCACTCAGACAGGCTGCAATGCGATCAGTTACCGTCGGATCATCTGGTTGGAATGAGAAGTAGAGTGGAGTGTCATCAGCATAGCAGTGGTAGGAAAAGCCATGCTTCTGAATAACCAATCCTAATGACGACATGTAGATGGAGAAGAGAAGTGGTCCAAGCACTGAGCCTTGAGGAACTCCAGTAGCAAGAAGTTGTGTTTTTAGTGTCGACCAGACGGTAACAGTTCAAAGAGGGAGTGTGCTGGATGTGAGGCGGTCCAGAGCCCTTTTGCTCACTCTGGATAAGTACAGTTCTTGGAGAGTAGGGAGGGTTGTACCAATGATTCGCTCAGCAGTCCGGACTACCCTCCGTAGTCTTCTGAGGTCAGATTGGGTAGCTGAGCTGAACCAGACAGTTATTGATGTGCAGAGGATGGATTCAATGATGGCGGAGTAGAACTGTTGCAGCAGCTCCTGTGTCAGGTTGAACTTCCTCAGCTGGTGAAGGAACCTCTGCTGGACCTTTTTAACACTTTTTAACCTTTTTAACCACTTCAGGTATAAATATCTTTATCATCACTTTTGATCAATTTAAAGCATCCTTGCTAAATAAAACTATTAATTTCAATAATTTCTTTCCCCCTCAAAAAAACAAAACAAAACAAAATACAAACAAACAAACAAAATTATACTGTCTCCAAGCTTTTGAATGGTATAGTGCAGGGGTCACCAAGTTCGGTCCTGGAGGGCCGGTGTCCCTGCAGAGTTTAGCTCCAACCCTAATCAAACACACCTGAAGCAGCTAATCAAGGTCTTAATAGGTATACTTGAAACTTCCAGGCAGGTGTGTTGAGGCAAGTTGGAGCTAAACTCTGCAGGACACCGGCCCTCCAGGATCAAGTTTGATTACCCCTGGTATAGTGTATAATGCTACAAAAGCTTTTTATTTCAGATAAATGCTGATCTTTGTATATTTCTATTCATCAAAGAATCCTGACAAAAATGTACTCAACTGTTTTGATAATAATAATAATAATGTTTCTTGAGCACCAAATCAGAATATTAGAATGATTTATGAAGATCACGTGACACTGAAGACTGGAGTAATGATGCTGAAAATACAGATTTGATCACAGAAATAAATTACAGTTTAGGGATATTCACATAGAAAGCAGGTATTTTAAATAGTAAAAATATTTCACAATTTTATTGATTTTGCTCTACTTTGGATCAAATAAATGCAGGCTTGGTGAGCAAGTCAAGTCAAGTCACCTTTATTTATATAGCGCTTTTAACAATACAGATTGTGTCAAAGCACTTAACAGTATCAAGTTGGAGGATAGAGTGTCAGTAATGTATAATAATAAGATTAAACACTCAATTTTCAGTTAAAGGCATTTCATTATTGAATTCAAAGATGTCATTGTCTAGCTAAGTTTAGTATAAATAATATCTATGAAATTAAATTGACGATAATTGCTAGAAATTAAGTCTTCATTAAAAAAACATTAATCTCACTGTTCAAAAATGTTTGACTACATAATTTTATATGATAATATCTGATATTGTAAGATGTTATATCTTCACAATATTTGTGACACTATTACAGATCTACACGAGTTTATGTTAAGCTCAGTTTTTGGCAGGTTTGGAGTCCTCCTGGTCCGTCGAAGAGGAGCTTGAGCACACCATCCTGGCCTTGACCTTCTTATTAGATGAGATGATGAGGAACGGGCTGAGCGCGGCGTAGCAGGAGGAGAAGAACACCCTCATGTCGGCCACCACAGGAGACACCCGCGGCTCCGTCAGCATGTAGATCCAGATCACGTTATCGATGCCGAAGAGCACGGCGTACAGCACCACCAGCATCACCACCGTCTTAGCGGCTCGCATCTCCATCGTGGACCCCTGCGAGCGGCGGAGGCCCCGCACCGTCCGGCCGTGCCGGTGGAGCAGGACCAGGATGTAGCCGCTGGAGCCCAGCATCCCGCCCACGAAGGCGAAGTCACGCACTGACACCACCACCCCGTTGATCACGTAGGACAGGTTATCGCGGAAGTTCGCATGGCAGAAGCCCAGGTTGAGCGTGAATGGCGGGACGGTGCCGTTTCGAGGGGCGACGGAGAACAACGGGGCGGCGATGCAGATGGCCATGTTGATGAACCACAGCGCGGCGAAAGTGGGAACGACGAGTTTTGGGAGCTGGAGCTTCAAGCCGGAGAGTCCTGGAGCGACAGTGGCTGTCTGGAAGACACTCAGCATGCAGGTGATGCAGACGGACAGCGCTCGGGTCACACGGTACACGTAGATGACCACCTTACACCCGGCGTCGTCCAGCAGGTTCCTCACGCCGAAGAGGGTCATGGTCTGCGGCACGCCGCGGATCAGCAGCAGCAGCAGGTCGACGAAGGCCAGGTGGCTCAGGATGGAGTCCACCGGCTGCAGGTGAGCCTCGGTCAGAGACATGTGGGCATAGGCCAGCAGCACCAGAGCGTTGGCCAGGACCCCCAAACCCGTCTGCAGGAGGAACGAGACGCCTTTGATGGTCACGCACAGATCCATGTGCGAAGAACGCCCGCTTTGAAGGCTTCCTGAAGTCCAGGGTTTGATATAAAGCATTGAACGCACCCTTGGGAGACACCGGAAACCCACTAGAAGACACAAAGGAGATCTGAGTGTCCACCTGAGGTGCATCCTAATTACTAGAAGAGCTCGTGTTTCTGTCAATGGTGAGTTGTGGAAACAAAGACATTTCCCTTGTTTTTCACAAATGATTTTCGTATGCTGTATTTCATTTGTTTACGTTTCTCGTTTCGTTCGTGTTTGTGATGAGCAGTCGACGTATTTCCATTTGAAATCAAGTAACGCACTTTAATGCGACGCATTAACAGTGTATAGTTTTTTGTTCTGGAGAGCAGCTGTTGTGTGATTTTCCACTAATGGTGTCCCTCATGAGATGATTAGAAAACATTAAGAGCATTAGCTAATTAAATCTTTGCAAACACACTGTGGAACGAGGAGGACTGGGATGCTTTAGGGCAGGTCTGGGCTGGTCTGTTTTCTGTTGTGGCGTTAATGAGCTCTTCAAGTACTGTGATATCAGCGACCCACGGTTCCCTCGGGCCGGAAAACAACACACCAACAGAGTTTATACTTAAACTCTACTGAACGTGCGCTATTATTTGATGCATGCTTTTATTTAGCATTTTTATGAGCTCAAAACCCATCCCTGATCTGGTATGCATTAATCCGTTACGTTCAATCGTGAAGATTCAGCTTGCTTTTATTCATTTAAAAGATGCTTTAAACCAGAATGACTTTGGAAACATGTGATGCGCTGCAATAAAAAGTCTCAAAATTGCTGAGAGGAATAAACGCAAGACAGCGAGACAATAGTGAGAAAGGCTTTTACAGGGTCGAGTCGATGAAGGAGACAACAAATAAAATGCCATTATAATTATTTGTGCATTTAGTTTTTAACAAAAAAGGTTTAAATTAAAAGTTGTTTGAGGAAGGATAACTCGGGATTAGAAGAATGTGCGTGCACCCTTCTATCATTATACATGTGTTTTTAATGCATTAAGTCTATGCTCTTTGTATTTTCTGAAGATTCATTTTGTCTTTGTTGAGACAGAAGAGTATAAATTGACAGAAAGCAAAGTTGGAAGCTGGGACTCGAACTCGGGTCACCTAAAGCACAAGTGCACCACACTAAGCCCTGATGAAACATTGTCCTGTTTTACATTTGATGAACATCTATATCTCAGCTGAAACACTCACAAACTGACTCTCACTTGAGAGGGTTGAATTACGTGACAGAATCACTCAGCTGCACATCATTCAGATAATTGAGCTCAGGTCTGAAGTCAGTGGACCGTCCCGTACATGAACATCCCCACGGCCCGAGCCAGACGATAAAACAGAGGCTGATTCCGAGGAGAGGAATCTTTCAGGAGCAGCTGCGGTGGAGATGAACTCGGACGCTGTGACGCGAGGCCTGCTCTTTCTGTCTCTGACCGCGGCCGGAGTTCCAGGCAACGCCGCCGTCATCTTCGCCTTCGTCTCGGCGGCGTTTCACGAGGGCCGCCTCTCGCCCGCCGACGCCATCGTGCTGCACCTGGCCTCCGCAAACCTGATGGTGGTGGGCATCCGCTGCCTGCTGGAGGTCCTGGCCACCTTTGAGATCTACAACGTGTTCGACGACACCGGCTGCAAGGCGGTCATCTTCATATACCGCACATCCAGGTCTCTAATATTATATTATATGTGACCCTGGAGCACAAAACCAGTCGTAATGGTCAATTTCTCGAAATTGAGATTTATGCATCATCTGATAAGCTTTATATTGATGTATGGTTTGTTATGATAGGACAATATTTGGCTGAGATACAACTATTTGAAAATCTGGAATCTGAGGGTGCAAAAAAATCTAAATATTGAGAAAATCATCTTTAAAGTTGCTCAAATGAAGTTCTTAGCAATGCATATTACTAATCAAAAATTAAGTTTTGATATATTCACGGTAGGAAATTTACAAAATATCTTCATGGAACATGATCTTAATATCCTAATGATTTTTGGCATAAAAGAAAAATGGATAATTTTGACCCATACAATGTATTGTTGGTTATTGCTACAAATATACCTGTGTTACTTATGACTGATTTTGTGCTCCAGGCTCACATTTTTTATTACCACTAAAAAGTTTTTGAACAGTAAGATTTTTATAATATTTTTGAAGAAGTCTCTTCTGCTCACAAAGCCTGCATTTATTTGATCCAAAGTACAGCAAAAACAGTAATATTGTGAAATATTTTCACTATTTAAAATGTATATGTAATTTATCCTTTGATTTCAAAGCTGAATCTTTAGCATCATTTCTCCAGTCACATCATCCTTCAGAAATCATTCTAATATTCTGATTTGCTGCTCAAAAACTTTAATTATTATTATGTTGAAAACAGCTGAGTAGAATTTTTTTCAGGTTTCTTTGATGAATAGAAAGTTCAGAAGAAGAGCATTTATCTGAAATAGAAATCATTTGCAACATAATAAATGTCTTTATCATCACTTTTGATCAATTTAAAGCATCCTTGCTAAATAAAAGTATTTCAATCATGACAACTCTCTGAAGATTTTAGCATGGTGATGGTGATACAATGCTGTGAGTATTTGAGACATACTGCTGCCGCACATATAGCATATAAAATAACCTGTAGCGGATCTATACAGGTGGAGCTGGGGAAGGTGGAGGGCTTCAGAGAAAGACTGAAGTGCACTGCAGGAATCTCAAGTGAATGCTAGCCAGTCATATAAATGCAAGGCAGTAAGCTCATTGGCTGCATATCAGCTTGTGCCAAGTCGTTTAACTCTCTGAATATCATCAGTTACATTAACAACCCATCTGCCTGCGCCATCTAGAGTTTCATGACTGAACTATATATTAATTTCTATAATTTCTATAATATATATATATACTGACTCCGCAGATCTCTATCCATCTGGCTGACATTCGTGCTGAGTGCGTATCAGTGCCTGAGCGTGGCTCCGCCGGGCTCGCGTTGGGCCTCCGCCCGAGCTCTGCTCGCCCAGAACCTGGCCGTTGTCTTTCTGTCTCTATGGCTGATCAACACCTCCATGAGCGCCGCTCCGCTCCTGTTCGCCGTCGGGGCCCGGAACGACTCCAGACTCCTACAGAACGGCATCAATGTGGAGTTCTGCTTCCTGAGCTTCCCATCCAAGCTGTCGCGGGATGCTAACGGCGCGGTGCAGGTGGGGCGAGACGTGGTGCCCATGGCCCTGATGGCGGCGGCCAGCCTGGTCCTCCTGGCATACCTGCTCCGCCACAGCCGGCGGGCGAGGGGTCTGCGGGGTGACGGTGCGAGGCAGGGTCCCTCCGCGGAGCGCCGCGCCGCCCTCACCGTCGTCACGCTCGTCTCGCTCTACCTGCTGTTTTACGGGGTGGACAACGGGCTCTGGGTTTATACGCTGACCGTGCCACAGACGCTGGGCTCCTCGCTCATCTCAGACCTGAGGATCTTCTTCTCGTCTCTGTACGCTGCCGTCAGTCCCATCGTCATCATCATCTCCAACAAGAAAGTCAATAAACAGCTGAATTGCAGGAAAGAGCCAAAGACAATCTCGGATGCGGCTCAGCCCAGCAACTGATGGACAGTCGCAGACTAAACGACAAAACATAATGGACGTCATTTGACTATGTGGGACATATCTAAGGGCTCGTTATGTGTCAGCCGTCTTTAATAATGATGGGACATTGAGAATTCAGTTCAGTTCCTGAATATGTCAGGGCAGGGCCGTGCACAGACATTTTGAGGGGCAGGGGCCCAAACCAAAAAAAGGGGCACTAAGGGGGTGGGTTGTTAATTATCCAGTTGTTACAAATGTACAATTTAAAGAGAAGACAGCACACTCTGTAATAATTTCAGACTTTATTTTAGATGTTTTATAAGAGTGGGCACTCCTCACTCTTTGAGCCTTCTTCTGCCTCATCTTCAATGGAAGTAGGGGAGAGTGGGGTAAGTTGACCCACTCCCTGTATGTTGGCAAATACACTTTTACATGTGACCATGTATTTTGGAACAACCCATCATTTCTGCCAGACTGTGAAAAGGAGAAACACATGGGGGGAATGGAAGAACAGTAAAAACTGTTTTTGGCTTGTCAATGTACAAACCCGATTCCAAAAAAGTTGGGACACTGTACAAATTGTGAATAAAAAAGGAATGCAATAATTTACAAATCTCATAAACTTATATTTTATTCACAATAGAATATAGATAACATATCAAATGTTGAAAGTGAGACATTTTGAAATGTCATGCCAAATATTGGCTCATTTTGGATTTCATGAGAGCTACACATTCCAAAAAAAGTTGGGACAGGTAGCAATAAGAGGCCGGAAAAGTTAAATGTACATATAAGGAACAGCTGGAGGACCAATTTGCAACTTATTAGGTCAATTGGCAACATGATTGGGTATAAAAAGAGCCTCTCAGAGTGGCAGTGTCTCTCAGAAGTCAAGATGGGAAGAGGATCACCAATTCCCCCAATGCTGCGGCGAAAAATAGTGGAGCAATATCAGAAAGGAGTTTCTCAGAGAAAAATTGCAAAGAGTTTGAAGTTATCATCGTCTACAGTGCATAATATCATCCAAAGATTCAGAGAATCTGGAACAATCTCTGTGCGTAAGGGTCAAGGCCGGAAAACCATACTGGATGCCCGTGATCTTCGGGCCCTTAGACGGCACTGCATCACATACAGGAATGCTACTGTAATGGAAATCACAACATGGGCTCAGGAATACTTCCAGAAAACATTGTCGGTGAACACAATCCACCGCAGTTGCCGGCTAAAACTCTATAGGTCAAAAAAGAAGCCATATCTAAACATGATCCAGAAGCGCAGGCGTTTTCTCTGGGCCAAGGCTCATTTAAAATGGACTGTGGCAAAGTGGAAAACTGTTCTGTGGTCAGACGAATCAAAATTTGAAGTTCTTTTTGGAAAACTGGGACGCCATGTCATCCGGACTAAAGAGGACAAGGACAACCCAAGTTGTTATCAGCACTCAGTTCAGAAGCCTGCATCTCTGATGGTATGGGGTTGCATGAGTGCGTGTGGCATGGGCAGCTTACACATCTGGAAAGGCACCATCAATGCTGAAAGGTATATCCAAGTTCTAGAACAACATATGCTCCCATCCAGACGTCGTCTCTTTTAGGGAAGACCTTGCATTTTCCAACATGACAATGCCAGACCACATACTGCATCAATTACAACATCATGGCTGCGTAGAAGATGGATCCGGGTACTGAAATGGCCAGCCTGCAGTCCAGATCTTTCACCCATAGAAAACATTTGGCGCATCATAAAGAGGAAGATGCGACAAAGAAGACCTAAGACAGTTGAGCAACTAGAAGCCTGTATTAGACAAGAATGGGACAACATTCCTATTCCTAAACTTGAGCAACTTGTCTCCTCAGTCCCCAGACGTTTGCAGACTGTTATAAAAAGAAGAGGGGATGCCACACAGTGGTAAACATGGCCTTGTCCCAACTTTTTTGAGATGTGTTGATGCCATGAAATTTAAAATCAACTTATTTTTCCCTTAAAATGATAAATTTTCTCAGTTTAAACATTTGATATGTCATCTATGTTGTATTCTGAATAAAATATTGAAATTTGAAACTTCCACATCATTGCATTCTGTTTTTATTCACAATTTGTACAGTGTCCCAACTTTTTTGGAATCGGGTTGTAAAATTTGGTTGTTACATACAAGTGGTTGTTACATCAAAGCAAATTTATCCAGGTATTTATGCTATAAATGGGTGATTTACCAACATATAAAACCATGCAAATCATTTAGCTAAATATTAGCCTGACTTGGTAAGCTAGCTAGTTATTTTTTCCAAATTGGCAGCTATGGGGCAAAGTGAGCCAAATGTTGTGGGGTAAATTGAGTCAGCATTTTAACTTACCCCACCATAAGTGTTACGGAAGTAGACGGGACACTGAGGTTTGTAAAACAGGTAGATGTTATTTATTGATTCAGCAGAGGTAAAGGCAGTAGATGGAGGTGAGTAGTAACTTGATACTTGATAGTTGATTGAAAGGATATGCTGATGGGTGTCTTGTCTTGCCAGGAACTCGTGGATGGAGTGGAGCAGCACACACCTCAGGTTGACGACGGAGTAGAAGACGCTTGGTCGGAGAACAACAGCCAGGGATAACACAGGGGATCTACGGAGGAGAGGCACAGGAGGTAAGTAGTTCTTGAGGTAGATAGCAGGTAAGTAGTAGCACATAGTAAGGAGAGTCCACTTCGTGTAAGCGAGATCGGACAACTGGTTGGAGTGAGGTGTGTGCTTAAGTAGTGCTGTGATGATTGGTGCTGATGAGGTGCAGGTGGCTTGAATTAGTATTCAGGTGACAGTGATCGGAGTGGTGGATTGGTGGTGGAGCCTGGCCGATCTGTAACATTACCCCCCCCTCCACGGCCCGCTCCAGAGGGCCGAGAGAACCGACGGCGTGGTGGTCTACCTCTGGCTCTGGGTGCAGGTCGATCAGGGAAGCTAGTGTGGAAATCCTCAATGAGCGTTGGATCCAGAATGTCATCCTTGGGAACCCATGACCTCTCCTCTGGACCGTAACCTTCCCAATCCACGAGGTATTCCAGCAGACCACCACGACGTCGGGAATCCAGGATTGTTCTGACCTCGTAGATGGCACCATCCTCCAGGATTAGTGGGAGAGGGGGATCAGCATTCGGACCAGGCTCTGTGGAAACAGGAGAATGATAAGGTTTAAGGAGGGATACGTGGAAAGTGGGGTTAATCCTGTACTGTGCAGGTAAGTTGAGTTGAAAAGTGACCGGGTTGATTTGTCTCCGGATGGTAAAGGGACCAACGTATCTGGGAGAGAGCTTCTTGCAGGGCAGACGCAATCGGATGTCCTTTGTTGACAGCCAGACCTTCTGTCCCGGATGATAGAGGGGAGCGTCAGACCTCCGAAGGTCTGCTGTCATCTTGCGTCTGCGAAGTGCTCTCTGAAGGTGATGGTGTGCTTCATCCCAGACCCTCTCGCTCTCTCGGAACCAGTAATCCACTGAAGGGACGTCAGACGGTTCTCCAGTCCAGGGAAACATGGGTGGCTGGAAACCGAGCACGCACTGGAAGGGAGTGAGTCCAGTGGATGACTGTCGAAGGGAGTTCTGGGCGTACTCGGCCCAGCCAATGAACTGGTTCCAAGAGTCCTGGTGGCCGTGACAGAAGGTTTGCAGGAAGCGTCCAATCTCCTGGATCTTCCTCTCCGTCTGCCCGTTCGTCTGCGGATGGTATCCAGAAGATAGACTTACGGTCACACCTAGGAGTTTGAAGAAGCTTCGCCACACATGAGAAATGAACTGAGGGCCTCGGTCGGATACAATATCCTCAGGAATTCCGAAATATCTGAAGACATGATTAAACATGAGTTCGGCCGTCATCATAGCCGTAGGTAGACCCTTGAGGGGAATCAATCTGCAGGATTTGGAGAACCTGTCCACAATCACCAGGATACACGTGTTCCCATCAGAGGCTGGTAGGTCAGTGACAAAGTCTACCCCTAGGTGTGACCATGGCCGGTTGGGAACGGGCAGCGGGAGGAGTTTGCCTGATGGAAGATGGCGGGAGCTCTTGGATATGGCACATTCCTTACAACCCTGGACGAACCTTCTCACATCCCTTGCCATATTTGGCCACCAGAAGCGGTCTTTAAGCAGCGAGAGGGTTACGTTGGCCCCAGGGTGGCCAGTGCCCAGTGACGAGTGCACAGAGTGAATGAGAGGGGTACGTTGGGTACGTGTGACATACTGTGCACCAGGTGGACAGCCCGGCGGAGTGGCCGTGGAGACATTGGGAGGAGGAGCAGTATCAGGGTTCCATTGGATGGGGCTGACAAACATGTTTTCCGGGATAATGGGTTCTGGGGGTTCTTCCTCTTCTTCTGGGGCGTGAATGCGCGACAGAGCGTCTGCCTTAACATTCCTGGGACCAGGACGGTAGGAGATGGAGAAATTGAAGCGAGTGAAAAATAACGCCCAGCGGGCTTGTCTTGGATTTAACCTCTTTGCCTCCCTCAGATATTGTAAGTTCTTATGATCTGTAAGAACAGTGAACGGATGTTGAGCTCCCTCCAGCCAATGCCTCCATTCTTCTAGGGCCAGCTTGATGGCGAGGAGCTCCCTGTTGCCGATGTCATAGTTACGCTCCGCCGGGCTGAGCTTTCGTGAGAAGAAGGCGCATGGATGGAGTCTCATGGGGCTCCCCTGCTGCTGGGAAAGCACAGCTCCAACCCCTGTAGTGGAAGCATCAACTTCCACAATGAAGGCCTTCGTAGGATCAGGATGGACAAGGATTGGAGCTTGAGTAAAAGCTTCTTTTAGCTTGTCAAAAGCCTCCTCGGCTGCTGGAGTCCAGGACAGAGACTTGGGCTTGCTTCGGAGAAGATTGGTAAGGGGACTGGTGAGAGTACTATAGTTCTGGATGAAGCGACGGTAGAAATTTGAAAACCCCAGAAATCTTTGAAGTTCCTTTATGGTAGATGGAGTAGGCCAGGTCTTGATGGCTTCCACCTTCCCCTCGTCCATCCGGATGCCACTGCTGTCAATATGATAGCCCAGAAATTTTACCGAGGGGTGATGGAAGGAGCACTTTTCTGCTTTGAGGAAGAGTTGAAATTGACGTAGACGTTGGAGGACCTCCGCAACGTGATGGCGATGTTCGGCCAAGCTCCGAGAGTAAATGAGGATGTCATCGATATATACCAGGACGAAGTGGTGGAGAAACTCTCGGAGCACCTCATGCATAAAGTCTTGAAATACGGAGGGGGCGTTGACTAGACCATACGGCATGACCAGATATTCGTAGTGGCCGGTAGGGGTCACAAAGGCTGTCTTCCATTCGTCCCCCTCACGTATCCGGATGAGGTTATATGCGCTACGGAGGTCTAGCTTGGTGAAGATGGTGGCACCACGGAGATGTTCCAAAGCTGCTGGGACGAGAGGAAGGGGATAACGGAATTTGACAGTAATGTTGTTAAGAGCCCGGTAATCTATACAAGGCCGCAAGCCTCCGTCCTTCTTAGCCACAAAAAAGAAGCTTGAAGCAGCAGGGGATGTGGAAGGGCGGATGTAACCTTGTTCTAGTGCCTCTTCAATATACTCCTCCATGGCCTTCTGTTCTGGGAGTGATAGTGGGTAGATCTTTCCCTTGGGCACTGACTCACCCGGTAGTAGGTCTATCGCGCAGTCCCATGGCCGATGAGGAGGTAGTTGGGAGGCCTTCTTCGGGCAGAAAACGTCGCTGAAGTGGGAATAACACGTAGGGATGTCGACGGATCGTTTCTCCAGGGGGCTTTCGATGGTGGTGGAATTCAGAGACAGGGACTGGTTAGTCGGCGTTGGTGGTAGGACCATATTCGGAAAGCATTCTGGAAAGCACTGGTTACCCCACTTCAGGACGTCTCCCGTGCGCCAGGATACTTGGGGTTCATGAAGAGCAAACCAGGGTCGACCCAGGATGATGTCCGATGTTGTTTCCTCCAGAACCAGTAAACTGATCTCCTCTTCATGAAGAAGGCCTACTCGTAGGCGTAATGGACCAGCCGAATGTCTGACATTATGCCGACTGAGCGGTTTCCCTGTTACGGACTGGACTTGGTAAATCTTGGGATTGACTGTTGTGGGGATCTTGAGTTGGCGGCAGAGGCTCCTTGATATGAAGTTTCCCGCGGACCCTGTGTCAAGGAGGGCATGAACTGGAACAGAGACATGAGGTGCAATAAGTGTTATCTCGATAGAGAGAGGTTTCATATTTTGAGAAATGGGTTGAATTGCACTCACCGAGAATCTTGGAGGTCGAATGGGACATGTAGATATTACATGCCCACCGTTTCCACAATATAGGCACAACCCATTTGCAAGCCGCCTCTGCCGCTCAGCGGATGACAACCGCATGTTGTCTGTCAACATCGGTTCGGAAACTGGTTCTGGAGGATGGGTCGCCTCTGGGTGGCGTTGTGGAGGAGTGCAACGAGTCATAAGGTTTCGTTCCTCAAAACATGATTGCATACGACAGGAACACCGGATGGAGAGTTGAATGAGGTGTTCTAATCCTTTGGTGTCATCGTAGCTGGAGAGTTGTAGGCGCAATCGGGGCTCTAATCCCTGACGGTAAGTGGTAATCAGAGATTGCTCATTCCAACCACTAGCTGCGGCTAGGGTTCTAAATCTGAGGGCATACTCATTGATGGATAGAGAGCCTTGTCGGAGATGATACAGTTGATCGCTGACCGATGAGTCCCCAGTTGGTCTCCCAAACACCTCTCTGAAATGAGTGACAAAATTATTATAAGATTGTGTGACATTACCAGACTGAGCCAAGATGGTTTCGGCCCATTGCAGTGCTTTGCCGGAGAGTAGAGAGACTAATAGAGCGATCTTAGATCTTTCAGTAGGATACAGATAGGGTTGCATCTCAATGGAGAGGGAACATTGAAGAAGAAAACCGTTGCACTCCTCCGCCACACCAGAGTAGGGCGCTGGTTTGGCCATGGGACTGACGATGACAGGAGACGAAGAAGAGGTGGTAGTGAATCCGGAAGTGATAGACGGTATTGGTGGAGGTGCAGGAGTGAGAACCCGTCGGAGATGATCCACGAGTTCCTGGAAAGGATCTGGTTGACTCATGCTGAATCACTCTGTCGGTGTTGGTCCGATCTTCTGTTACGGAAGTAGACGGGACACTGAGGTTTGTAAAACAGGTAGATGTTATTTATTGATTCAGCAGAGGTAAAGGCAGTAGATGGAGGTGAGTAGTAACTTGATACTTGATAGTTGATTGAAAGGATATGCTGATGGGTGTCTTGTCTTGCCAGGAACTCGTGGATGGAGTGGAGCAGCACACACCTCAGGTTGACGACGGAGTAGAAGACGCTTGGTCGGAGAACAACAGCCAGGGATAACACAGGGGATCTACGGAGGAGAGGCACAGGAGGTAAGTAGTTCTTGAGGTAGATAGCAGGTAAGTAGTAGCACATAGTAAGGAGAGTCCACTTCGTGTAAGCGAGATCGGACAACTGGTTGGAGTGAGGTGTGTGCTTAAGTAGTGCTGTGATGATTGGTGCTGATGAGGTGCAGGTGGCTTGAATTAGTATTCAGGTGACAGTGATCGGAGTGGTGGATTGGTGGTGGAGCCTGGCCGATCTGTAACAATAAGGCACTGTAGTTAAGTTAAATCTCCGAATTATAAACTGGTATTTTAATGTAATATTTCTAGTTTAGTTTATCATATATACATATTATTTGTAGTTTATTTGATAGGAAGATATATCTGTCCACCTGTAGTTGCTAATGGCCAACAAACTCTCTGTTTAGTCGGTTTTTAGGAAGGTTACAACTTTGGTGTTCAACATATTGTTTCAGAAATGCAAACAATTAAATATTGAAATTTCAATGTCATTTGGCTGGTTTATGTTGTTAATGTTAACTTTATGAAAAGAAATATGACTGTTTGTAGGAAATTATTAAAATGGTTTTTAAATTATTATTTATTTCACATGGATTTGAATCAGATTTTATTTTAAAAAATGTCTAATCTTACCCCACTCTCCCCAAGTATTAGACATTTAATTGAATGTTTTGTGAGTTTTGGTGCGAGGGGCACCTCAGCCGATGAGGGCAGGGCAGTGGCTCTAGCCACCGGGCCACCCCCTGTGCACTGTGTCAGGGGAAACTTTATGAAGTCTTGTTTAAATGTTTTTGGTCTTCATGGACAGAGAGAATCATTTCTAGATAGATGGATGGATGTAGATGGCTTATTCAATTTAATCTGCACTCATGCATTAACAGAGGTGTAAAGAGTAAAAGTACAGATACCTTACAGTGAAAATCACTCCACTACAAGTTACAAGTCCACTTCCAAAACAACTTGAGTAAAAGTCTTAGAGTATCTGATTTTAACAGTACTTAAGTATTTTACTTCTACTAAATATGGGGTCAAAGATGCACTAGTCAAAGAGACATGGCAGTGAGAAATAGTTGATTTGTGAGGAGAGCAATCACATTTATTTATTTAAAAAGTCAAAGCCTTCTTGCACTGGATGTGCTACTTTCAGCCTCATAGCTGGCTGCAGTCCTGTCCTCATCTCATATTGTAACGCGGAGGCTGTATCGTTAAGATCCATATGCAGCTTTATTAAATCACCAAGCAGGTCAAACAGGCATAAATCACACTCCAGTGTCAGGAACAACGTAGATAAGGCAGAATCATAAACAGTATTCGGGCAAGTGGTCAGGGCAGGCGGCAGGCAGGTAACTAAACTGATTAACACAGCAGAGAAGGTCAGATCGGGCAGGCAGAGTTCGTTCGTAAACGGATTAACAGTCCAGGTCGGTAACAGGGAATCAATCAGGGAATAAACGCTCGGAATTGTCTGCATGGCAAGAACATGACTTCGCACTGAGGTGAGTTGGAGAGCATGTTAAATAGACCAGAGTCAATGGGCAACACCTGTGCGGTGAATCAGTCTCAGGTACGGGGTGTATGGGAAATGAAGTCCGAATGGATTTAAAACTCAGGTGAGGGTTCCCTCTGGTGGCGATCGGAGGGAGCCACAGAGGCTGAATTCGTGACACATATATAAAACACATGTGATTTACAACTACTTGCTAAGGAATTCACATTCACATAAAATAGCCTTGTTGACAAGTTTGGGTAATAAGGGCAAAACACACAAGATATAATACTTTCAGTGCCCTTCAGAAAATGTAGAAAGTAGACATATATTAATCTGCCTTTTTTCAGCAGAAAAATGCAATACCACTATTAGTATTAATTGTGAACATTGTCTTGAGATGTTGAAAAAGAAAACTAAGTCATATGTTGTTTGTGTTGTTTTTTATCGTATTTTGTTGCCTAAACAGGAGTTGCCTGTTTAGGGTATAAAAAAAGGATTATCCTCAGTATTGACAATGAATGGTGTCACAAGGTAAACTATGACCCCAGTTCTGGTTATTTCATTATTGTGAATTCTGGGGTGGGGTGGGGTGTGTGTGTGTGAGGGGTGGGGTGGGCTGTTTAGGGGGGAGGGGGTTGGCGTTCCCCATTGGTGGTTATGGGGGTTGGGAGGGGTGTAGAAAATACACAGAAGTCACAGAAATCAATGAAAGTCACAGAAGTCAATGAAATACAAGGGGGAGCCCCTTGATAAAAAAACTTTCAGAGAAGTGGGGTGGGGGGGTGGATGGGGGTTATACATCACATCAAGGAGAGCAGATCCCCCTCAGTAGAAATCACATGCCAGGGCCCGGGGCCCTTAGGGAAGAGCCTTATAGGCCTTCCTGGCCTCTAGGCCCCCCTGTACATAGTCTGCTTTCTATTTATTTTGAGTTTAAAAATTGTGCAAATGTTAATATTTGCATGTAAAACAGATAATATTACATTTAGTTGACTACATCTTTGCATTTTTTCCCTTGCAGAGTTTCACAGCTCATTTTATGATAGAACAGTCCAACCCTGCTCCTATAGGGCCACCATCCTGCAGCGTTTAGCTTCAACCCTGATCAAGCACATCTGAAAAATCTGACAAAAGTCTTCAGGATGACATAAAAAAATTATATTTTGTTACATAAATGACATTATATGATTGTTTAGGGATAGCGCTGAACCGTGCAGGACAGTGGACCTCAAGGGTTGGAATTGCCCACCCCTGAGGATAAAGATTAGACTGCTAAAAAATGTTAATATACAAAAAATGTCTATGCTTCAATTTTAGGACACTTAAACATGTCATACATGCAGCATATTTTGAATAATACATATTTGTTTGCATTAAATAAATCATAGAATTATTGATGATTTGGGCTGTTTTTTATACCCTAAACAGGCAACGTGACCTGAGAGACACAACTCATAAAATCCAAAATATATCAAATATTACAAAAATTATTTTGGATATGTTTTACTTAAGTCCAGATGATATAAAAAGTGACATGAAATTATTTTTTGCTGATTAGTTTAAAATAAATTTCGTAATACAAAACCTGACACCACCCACTAGGGGAGGAGCTCACTAAAAGAAAATACCATTTTCATAGTAACACAAAGTCCGATTTCAAAATAGGATATAATTGTTTTAAACATGCAGTGGCAAGTAGGCCAGTGACAGTTAACAGTTTTATGACTTGGTCCTTTTTTATACCCAAAGAAGGCAACGTGTACTGGGAGATACAACTCAAAAAATCCAAAATATATAAGATATTTAAAAAATTATTTTGGATATGTTTTACTTAAGTCCAGATGATATAAAAAATGACATGAAATTATTTTTTGCTTATCATTTTCCACTCTTGCCTATTTAAGGGTTAATATTTTCTTCTGAAGTGTGTGTGTGTGTGAGATCTGAGGCGTTTCCCTGTGTAAGACTTGACGTACTGCACACACACACACACATACTTCCAAGATCGATACTATTAGAGATAAAACTGTAACCATGCAACCACCAGCCACAGTATCGCATCAGATAGTGCACTATAGATCCCCTGAGGAACAATTCCACTCATTCTCTACTATAGGAGAGGAAGAATTGTATAAATTGTTAAATCATCTAAACCAACAACATGTATGTTAGACCCTATTCCATCTAAACTACTAAAAGAGGTGCTTCCAGAAGTCATAGATCCTCTTTTGGCTATTATTAATTCATCATTGTCATTAGGATTTGTCTCCAAAAACTTTAAATTGGCTGTTATTAAGCCTCTCATTAAAAAACCACAACTTGACCCCAAAGATCTAGTTAATTACAGACCGATCTCGAATCTCCCTTTTCTGTCAAAGATATTAGAAAAGATTGTATCCTCACAATTATATTCCTTCTTAGAGAAAAATGATATCTGTGAGGATTTCCAGTCAGGATTTAGACCGTATCATAGTACTGAGACTGCTCTCATTAGAGTTACAAATGACCTGCTCTTATCATCCGATCGTGGTTGTATCTCTCTATTAGTTCTACTGGATCTTAGCACTGCGTTCGACACTATCGACCACAACATTCTTCTGAATAGACTAGAAAACTTTGTTGGCATTAGTGGAAGTGCGTTAGCATGGTTCAAATCGTACTTATCTGACCGCCATCAATTTGTAGCAGTGAATGAAGAGGTATCATATCAATCACAAGTGCAGTATGGAGTTCCTCAAGGCTCAGTACTAGGACCGTTACTTTTCACGCTTTATATGTTACCCTTGGGAGATATCATTAGGAAACACGGGGTTAGCTTTCACTGTTATGCTGATGATACTCAGCTCTATATTTCTTCACGGCCTGGTGAAACACACCAAATTGAGAAACTTATGGAATGCATAGTCAATATAAAAAACTGGATGACGAGAAATTTCTTACTGCTAAATTCTGAAAAAACAGAGGTGTTACTTATCGGACCTAAAACCCCCACAAGTAATAACCTAGAACACTGTCTAACACTTGATGGCTGCTCTGTCGATTCTTCATCATCAGTCAGGAACCTAGGTGTGCTATTTAATAGCAATCTCTCCTTTGACAGCCACGTTTCTAGCATTTGTAAAACTGCATTTTTTCATCTTAAAAATATATCTAAACTGATACCTATGCTCTCAATGTCAAATGCAGAAATATTAATTCATGCGTTTATGACCTCAAGGTTAGATTATTGTAATGCTTTATTGGGTGGTTGTTCTGCACGCTTAATAAACAAACTACAGATGGTTCAAAACACAGCAGCTAGAGTTCTTACTAGAACCAGAAGTATGAGCACATTAGCCCGGTTCTGTCAACACTGCACTGGCTCCCTATTAAACATCGTATAGATTTTAAAATCTTGTTAATTACTTATAAAGCCCTGAATGGTTTAGTTCCTCAGTACTTGAGCAAGCTCTTATCACATTATAGTCCTTCACGTCCGCTGCGTTCTCTAAACTCTGGCCATTTGATAATACCTAGAATATCAAAATCAACTGCGGGCGGCAGATCTTTTTCCTATTTAGCTCCCAAACTCTGGAACAATCTACCAAACACTGTTCGGGAGGCAGACACACTCTGTCAGTTTAAATCTAGATTAAAGACCCATCTCTTTAACCTGGCTTACACATAACACACTAATACACTTCTATTATTCAAATCCGTTAAAGGATTGTTAGGCTGCATTAATTAGATCAACCGGAACCGGGAACACTTCCCATAACACATGATGTACTCGTTACATCGTAAAAAGATTGACATCTACGCTAATATTAGTCTGTTTCTTTCTTATTCCGAGGTCACTGCAGTCACCAGATCAGATGGTGGATCAGCACCTAGAGACGACCTCTACAGCTCTGAACGTCAGCGGAGACCAGGACACCTAGATGAGCCCCAGAGACAGACCCCCAGTGAGGACCCCGTCACCTAGACGACCATCAGGACAAGCCCTCGGGAATCAGTTGAGCCCTCCAATCTGACTTTGCAGCAGTTGGAATTGAACTGCTGTGTCGTCTGGCCAGAGGAGAAATGGCCCCTCCCGACTGAGCCTGGTTTCTCCCAAGGTTTTTTTCTCCGTTCTGTCACCGATGGAGTTTTGGTTCCTTGCCGCTGTCGCCTCTGGCTTGCTTAGTTGGGGACACTTCATTTCCAGCAATATCGTCGACTTTATTGAACAGAAACTTTTTGAACTGAACTGAGCTGGACGATGCCATCACTGAATTCAATAATGAAATGCCTTTAACTGAAAATTGAGTGTTTAATCTTGTCATTTTACATTATTGACACTATTTTCCCATTTTGATATTGTGCAGTTGCTTTGACACAATTTGTATTGTTAAAAGCGCTATATAAATAAAGGTGACTTGACTTGACAGTCATGAAGACCATCACCACATGTGCAAACCAAAAGCCGTGGATGACAGCAGAGGTTCGTGGGCTGCTAAAGACCAGTGATGAAGCATTCAGATCAGGAGATAAAGCAGCCATCAAAACAGCAAGAGCCAATCTGTCCTGTGGCATCAAAAATGCAAAACGGTCACATGCTCAAAAAATCAACAATCACTTCACGGACAGCAGAGACACACGGAGCCTGTGGCATTCAGACCATCACTGACTACAAGCCCCCACCACAGGCCTGTGATGATGATCCATCCCTCCCAGATACACTCAACCACTTTTATTCACGGTTTGAAATGCAGAATGACAAACCTGCACAAAAACTGCCCACACCTCCCAACGACCAGGCGCTCTGTCTGTCTGCAGCCGACGTAAGGAAGACCCTATCCAGGATTAACCCACGGAAGGCTGCGGGTCCTGACAACATACCTGGCCGTGTACTGAAAGACTGTGCTGCACAGCTGACGGATATCCTAACAGATATCTTCAACACCTCGTTGAGCCAGGCAGTCGTCCCCACATGTCTCAAATCTACAACAAGCATACCGGTACCAAAAAAAACCCGGGGGCCTGTCTAAACGACTACCGTCCCATAGCACTGACTCCAATCATGATGAAGTGCTTTGAGAGGTTAGTCATGCAAAAAATCAAAAACAGCCTCCCCAACACACTCGATCCGCTCCAGTTTGCATACCGTCCAAACCGCTCTACGGACGATGCAATTTCCTCTACCCTCCACCTGGCTCTTACCCACCTAGAAAATAAATACTCCTATGTTAGAATGTTGTTCATTGACTTCAGCTCGGCATTCAACACAATAATCCCACAACAGCTCATAAATAAACTAAACCTGCTGGGCCTTAACAATTCCCTCTGTAATTGGATCCTGGATTTTTTTAACCAGAAGACCTCAGTCAGTCCGTGTCGGCCACAACACCTCGAGCACTACCACACTGAGCACAGGTGCCCCACAAGGCTTTGTGCTCAGCCCGCTGCTCTTCACGCTGCTGACCCACGACTGCACTGCCAAGTTCAGCTCCAACCACATCATCAAGTTCGCTGATGACACAACATTTACATTTACATTTATGCATTTAGCAGACGCTTTTATCCAAAGCGACTTACAGTGTATTCAGGCTATACATGTTTTATCACTATGTGTGTTCCCTGGGAATCGAACCCACAACCTTCTGCGCTGCTAACGCAATGCTCTACCACTGAGCCACAGGAACAACAGTGGTAGGTCTCATCAACAACAATGATGAAACGCACTACAGAGAGGAAGTGGCACAGCTGGCTGAATGGTGCGGTGCTAACAATCTGTCCCTAAATGTGGAGAAGACAAAAGAGGTTGTGTTGGACTTCAGGAGGAGGAACTCCATTGACCACCCCCCACTGACCATCGACAGCTCGACTGTGGAGAGAGTCAGCAGCACTAAATTCCTGGGGGTGCACATCACGGAGGATCGCACCTGGACCACCAACACCATGTCACTTTCCAAGAAGGCACAACAGCGCCTACACATTCTCCGCCGGCTGAAAAGAGCAAGTCTCCCACCACCCATCCTCACCACATTCTACAGGGGCACCATTGAGAGTGTGCTGACCAGCTGCATCACTGTCTGGTACGGGAACTGCAGTGCTGCTGACCGCAAGACCCTCCAGCGGACAGTGAACACGGCTGCAAAGATCATCTGTGCCCCTCTCCCATCCATCCTGGACATTTTCCTTGCACGATGCTCCAGCAAAACCAACAGCATCGTGAAGGACCCCACCCACCCCTCCCACAGTCTCTTCCAGCTCCTACCATCAGGAAGAGATCAGGCGAGTTCAGCTGACGTCAGCGAGTTCACGGATGTAGCATTAAGCTTTGTTTACATGCTAACTGACCAAGCCACTGAAACGATAACAATAAGGACATTCTCTAATCAGAAACCGTGGGTGGACAGAACAATCCGGGCTGCGGTTAACCAACGCACTGCCGCATACAACGCTGGTCTTCTGTCAGGAAACATGAGCGATTACAAAGCATCATGTTATGCTCTCCGACGGGCAGTTAGAGCTGCTAAACTCCGATACAGAGAGAGAATTGAGTCACATTTTCAGCTCAATGACTCTCGACGCATGTGGCAGGGACTGAAGACCATCTGTTCCTCTGGAAATAACCCCTCCGCCGAGGTGAGAGCAGATCCATCGCTGGCCGAAGAGCTAAACATCTTCTACGTCCGCTTCGATCGCAACGGCGGCGCGACTCTGCCGATCAACGCGTCAGGAAGCAGCAGACAGAGCAGCGATGTTGATCATGTTATCACCGTGTCGGAGGACGAGGTTCGGAGAGAATTAAGGAGAGTAAAAATCAGGAAAGCCGCGGGACCTGATGGGATTACTGGTCGCGTTCTGAGATCGTGCGCCGATCAGCTTGCTGGTTTGTTTACTTCCATCTTTAATGAGTCCTTTGCTACCTCTGTGATTCCCACCTCATTTAAGAAATCTGTCATCATCCCTGTGCCTAAGAACAGTAAACCCTCTTGCCTGAATGACTATCGTCCAGTTGCCCTCACATCAACAGTCATGAAGGTTTTTGAGAGACTTTTAAAGAAACACATATGCTCCTCCATCCCTGCTACCTTGGACCCTCTTCAGTTTGCCTATTGCCCAAATAGGTCTTCTGATGATGCCATCTCTCAGTTACTGCACTCCTCCCTCACACATATTGACAGCAAAAATGGCAACTATGTCAGACTGCTATTCATTGACTATAGCTCAGCTTTCAACACTATAGTCCCCTCCAAGCTGGCTGTCAAACTCTCAGACCTCGGCCTAAATACTTCACTCTGTGACTGGATCCAAGACTTCCTCACCGGCAGACCACAAGTGGTGAAAATGGGCCAGTTCACCTCCAACTCCATCACCCTGAACGTAGGAGCCCCGCAGGGCTGCGTTCTGAGTCCCCTGCTCTATTCTCTCTACACACACGACTGTGTGTCCTCTCACAGCTCCACTTCTATTGTCAAATTTGCTGATGATACTGTGGTTCTGGGCCTCATTTCCAACAATGATGAGACGGCATACTTGGGTGAGGTAGAGAGACTAACATCATGGTGCCAGGACAACTGTCTCTCTCTGAACGTGAGCAAAACTAAAGAGCTGATTGTAGACTTCAGGAAGAGACAGCAGCGGCCCTACACTCCTCTCATGATCAGCGGGACCCCTGTGGAGAGGGTGAGCAGCTTCAAGTACCTCGGTGTAAACATCTCCGAGGACCTGATTTGGACTGCACACATTTCAACACAGGTCAAGAAAGCCAGGCAAAGACTGTACCATCTGCGACAGCTGAGGAAATTCAGGGTCTCTCCAGCAATCCTGAAAACTTTCTATTCAGGGGCCATAGAAAGTGTATTGACTCAGTGCATCTCAGTGTGGTACAGTAACGCCACAAATCAGGACTGCAAAGCTCTGCAGAGAGTCGTGCGCCTAGCTGAGCGCATCTCTGGGTCTGCCCTCCCCTCTCTGCAGGACATCTACCTCAAACGCTGCAGAAGCAGAGCTGCAAAAATAATCAAGGACTCAAATCACCCTGGTAACCGTCTCTTCATCACACTGCCATCAGGCAAGCGCTTCAGAAGCGTGATGGCAAAAACTGAGAGACTGAGGAGGAGCTTCTATCCTCAGGCCATCAGGCTCCTAAACTCAGTCTCATAACATCTTCAGGACTCATTTAATTAACTGTAACACCCATCATTATCCATCTTCCGCATTGCTGCTATGTGTACATACCCAGTACAACCTGTTTGCACATTCCTCTTGCACATCCCTGTTTATATTAATATTTATTAAATCCACAGTAGACTGTTTTGCACATTCTAGTTCATTGCACATTTTACTCCTTATTTTATTGTTTTTTACTATAAAATAAGGAGAAAGCGATTAGTCACCAGAAGAGAAGGACGGCAGCTCGCGTAAGTCTTGTAATATTTTTTCGCAGTTCTGTTGTTTAAATTATTTACTTGCTGCTAGGAAGGAATACTTCGTTTCCTACCTATTTCTATTGTGCATTTTCGTTGAGGCTTAGATTTTTGATTGCACTTGCCGGCAATTAGAAGATTTTGCACCTCAGCTAAGAACAAGCCAGTGTGATTGCGTGAAGTGTTTAGTTTTGTATACAGCAATTAGCAGTCCTTTAAGGTTATTGGCTGTGCTGAGCAGAAGCCGGCCTCAGCGACTGTTAGTATTTAAACTGCTTGGTGGCTGTTATAAGTTGGGAAAGCGATTAGTCACCAGAAGAGAAGGACGGCAGCTCGCGTAAGTCTTGTAATATTTTTTCGCAGTTCTGTTGTTTAAATTATTTACTTGCTGCTAGGAAGGAATACTTCGTTTCCTACCTATTTCTATTGTGCATTTTCGTTGAGGCTTAGATTTTTGATTGCACTTGCCGGCAATTAGAAGATTTTGCACCTCAGCTAAGAACAAGCCTGTGTGATTGCGTGAAGTGTTTAGTTTTGTATACAGCAATTAGCAGTCCTTTAAGGTTATTGGCTGTGCTGAGCAGAAGCCGGCCTCAGCTGTTTTCACTGTAGTCTCCTAGACTGTATTTATTTGATGTCAGAGCGCTGACGCGGAAGCGTCTGCGGAAGCGTTCAGCCGTCGTGCTCAGCCGCCTCGTGTGAAGACCAACGAGTGTAAAGACAGACGACTTTTCCTGTGCGACTTTACCGAGCAACGACACCGAGCACACACTTAAGTATCATTTCTATCTTCCCTCACACACTCTCCTTCCCTATCCTCTATCCCTCCACCTCTATCATGTGTTTCGACACCATTCCGGTTCTCTCTCAACCACGCTCTAAAAACACACGCAGTCGGCAGCGTAATCCTGCTAACCTACGCCCGATCGCTACATCTCCTACTACACCTCTTTCTTTCTCTGTGGGTCTTTGGAATTGCCAGTCAGCTGTCAACAAAGCTGACTTCATTTCTGCTTTTTCCTTACAATCCACTCTCAGCATATTGGGCTTGACTGAGACCTGGATTCGTCCAGAAGACTCCGCTACCCCGGCTGCTCTGTCTCACAATTTCTCTTTCTCTCACACCCCAAGGCAAGTTGGCCGGGGTGGGGGCACTGGTCTGCTCATTTCAAACAATTGGAAATACTCAACCCACTCTCCCCTGGGCAATCACAACTCATTTGAATCTCATGCGATTACTGTAACGGCTCCCATAAAACTCCAGATAGTAGTAATCTATCGTCCCCCTGGCCAAATTCTAGCAACCTTCCTAGAGGAGCTGGACGGCCTGCTATCCTCTTTCATGGAGGATGGCACTCCACTCTTAGTCTTTGGCGATTTCAACATTCACCTAGACAGGCCTTATGCTACAGACTTCCATTCACTCCTAGCTTCATTTGATCTCAAACGCCTTACCACTACTAGCACGCACAAATCAGGCAACCAACTTGATTTAATTTACACATGCAACTGTACTACAGATAACATTCTGGTACAACCACTACATATCTCTGACCATTTCTTCATTACATTTACCTTACATTTTACTACCCAGGTGCCACCAGCTCCCTTACCGGTTACTTTCAGACGTAACCTACGCTCCCTTTCCCCCACCCTTCTTTCCTCTGTAGTATCCTCCTCTCTTCCCTCACCTACCCATTTCACATCTCTGGATGTGAATGCAGCTACTGACACTTTATGCTCTACCTTAACCTCTTGTCTAGACGACATTTGTCCCCTCTCCTCCAGGCCAGCACGGGTTGCCCCTTCTAACCCCTGGTTATCCGATGTTCTTCGTGAGCATCGGACCAAACTCAGAGCGGCAGAGAGAAAATGGCGCAAATCAAACGATCCGTCAGACCTGACTAGGTATCAGTCTTTGCTTTTGTCTTTCTCTACTGAAGTCCACACTGCCAAATCCTCACACTTCCACAACAAGATCAACAGCGCTCCTGACATGCGTGATCTCTTCAGAACATTTAATTCTCTCCTCTGTCCCCCTCCTCCACCGCCCACCACTTCTATAACAGCTGACGACTTTGCCACTTTTTTCACCGACAAAACTAGAACAATCGGTAACCAGTTCACAACTCCACACACACAGGACCTCCAACCAACCACATCCACTGCTCAAACTCCCATCTTCTCCTTCTGTCCCCTCACCGAGGTGGAAGTATCCAAACTTCTCCTCTCCAGCCATCCTACAACATGTCCTCTTGACCCAATCCCCTCTCACCTTCTCCAAGCAATCTCTCCCACACTCTTACCGGCACTCACACACATTATCAACACATCTCTCCGCACTGGCATCTTCCCCACAGCGTTCAAGCAGGCCCGGGTAACCCCACTGCTCAAAAAACCTACATTAAACACTTCTCTTTTAGAAAACTACAGACCTGTCTCTCTCCTTCCATTCGTAGTGAAAACACTCGAACGAGTTGTCTTCAACCAGCTCTCACTGTTTCTTTCACAGTACAACAAACTGGATGCTAAACAGTCAGGTTTCAGGAGTGGCCATTCAACAGAGACTGCGCTACTCTCAGTCACGGAAGCCCTGCGAGTCGCAAAGGCCGATTCCAAATCATCAGTCCTCATTCTGCTCGATCTTTCTGCTGCTTTTGACACTGTCAATCATCAGATCCTCCTGTCCACCCTCTCATCGCTGGGTATCACTGGGATTCCACTTCGCTGGTTTGAATCCTATCTCACCGGTAGGTCCTTCAGGGTGGCCTGGGGTGGGGAGGTATCCAAAGCACATCAACTGGTCACTGGGGTTCCTCAGGGATCGGTTCTTGGACCCCTCCTCTTCTCCACATACACTACATCACTGGGACCCATCATACAGGCACATGGCTTCTCCTACCATTGCTACGCCGATGACACACAGCTCTATCTCTCTTTTCAACCAGATGATCCAACGGTAGCTGCACGGATCTCAGGCTGCCTGGCGGACATCTCGGCATGGATGAAAGAACATCACCTACAGCTCAACCTGGCAAAGACTGAGCTTCTTGTCATCCCTGCCACTCCGAGTCTACAGCATGACTTCTCGATTCAATTAGGCACATCAATAATTACCCCATCAACTTCAGTCAGAAATCTTGGTGTAATCTTTGATGACCAGCTGACCTTCAAAGAACACATTGCAAAGACTGCTCGATCTTGCAGGTTTGCGCTACACAACATCAGAAAAATCAGGCCCTTCCTGACAGAGCATGCTGCGCAACTTCTTGTCCAGGCCCTTGTCGTTTCTAGGCTGGACTACTGCAATGCTCTTCTGGCTGGTCTTCCATCAAACACAATCAAACCTCTACAAATGATTCAGAATGCTGCGGCACGACTGGTCTTCAATGAGCCCAAAAGAACCCAGGTTACACCTCTCTTCATCTCACTGCACTGGCTACCAGTGGCAGCTCGCATCAAGTTCAAGACACTGATGCTTGCATACAGAACGACCACAGGCTCAGCACCCTCCTACTTCCACTCACTATTACGAATCTACATCCCCTCCAGAAGTCTGAGATCTGCTAGTGAGCGACGCCTTGTGGTACCATCACAGAGAGGCTCAAAATCACTCTCCAGAACATTCTCATTCACCATTCCTGGATGGTGGAATAATCTTCCCACCCCTATCCGGAATGCTGGATCCCTGTCAATCTTCAAGCATCAACTGAAGACTCATCTCTTTCGGCACTACTTGACTTCATCCTAAACTTGTTCCAAAAAAAAAAAAAAAAAAAAAAAAAAAAAAAAAAAAAAAACCTTTCCCTCTATCTTTCTCTCCTTTCCTTGCTAGCTTGTACTTATTTGAACAATGACTGAGACTTGGTGTTACTAGCACTTCCTCTGTCTGATTGCCTCTTCAAGATGAATCGCTTTATGTACTCCCCAATTGTAAGTCGCTTTGGATAAAAGCGTCTGCCAAATGACTAAATGTAAATGTAAATGCACTTATCTTTTTTTTAATCTTATTCCTACCTATATTTAAATATATGCTCCTGTGTTATGTATCATCTTTTATTTTTTTGCCCTGTCCATTGAGCGGACCTGTCCTGACCTCCATTTCACTACTGATTATACCCTGTATGATTGTGTATGTGACAAATAAACTTGAACCTTGAACCTTGAACCTTGAAGATGGTACCGGAGCATCAGAGCTTTTCCCCCAGGCTATGAGAGCCCTGAACCCAAATCACCCTGCCCTCCTCTGAAACCCCATGCAAACCCCTACCTTCTGAAACATGGACCATCCCCCCCCCTCCAAACACCCCCCAACCTTACCATACCAAAGAAAAAAACTGTGTGAACTCTTTTTTTGTGCAATTCAAGTATGCTACACACAGGTGAGTGGGCCTGTACAAACCACCTGTAGTAACACACTCTCCTCTATGTGCACTAGACACTTTTCCTCACACTGCTGTGTGTGCACAATCCCACAAAAGACTCAGCAATATATGTATGTTTGCATGCTCATGCACTACAAATCATCTTGTACTGTTCCCCAGCCAGCTGCTTGACTCACAATGTTTCTCTCTGCACATGTACAGTATTTATGTGAAGCATTCGCATAGTTTGTATAGTTTGTATTTTTTATCTTTTATATTTAGTTGTATAGGGAAAACAATATATATAGTATGCTTAGTCAAAATCTGTCAGTAGGTTAGTTGTGTATAGGTTTATAGTGATTTACTTCATTGTTGTATGTCTGTATTTATGTAGCACCGTGGACCTGTGAGGCACGACATTTCGTTCCACTGTATGTCCCCACATGAAGCGGAACGACAACAAAGCTCAACTTGAACTTGAACTTGAACTTGATTTATTAGGTGCACTTCTTAAAACTCAAACACAGACACAGATATTATCTGATATTATATTATATTATATTACCAGTCAAATATTTTTGAACAGTAAGATTTTTAATGTTTTTTAAAGAAGTCTCTTTTGCTCACCAAGCCTGCATTTATTTGATCCAAAGCAGAGCAAAACAGTAACATTTTGAAATATTTGTACTATTTAAAATAACTGTTTTCTATTTGAATAAATTTTAAAATGTAATTTATTTCTGTGATCAAATCTGTATTTTCAGCATCATTACTCCAGTATTCATTCACAAGATCTTCAGAAATCATTCTAATATGCTGATTTGCATCTCCAAAAACACATTTATTATTATTATTATGTTGAAAACAGCTGAGTAGAATTTATTTAAGGTTTCTTTGATGAATAGAAAGTTCAAAAGAAAAATTAAAAGAAATAGAAATCTTTTGTAATATTATAGAATGAGAATGAGCTTTATTGCCAGGTATGTTTACACATACGAGGAATTGTTTTTGTGACAGAAGCTCCACAGTGCAACAGAATGACAGCGACAAGACACAGATAATAAAAGAATAAACAGAACAAGTAAGCAAGGAATAACAATATACAAATTGACAATTATATGTACAGGTATATAACAACAGACAGTTGTATGTATAGGTATATTATGAGCAAATTGAAATGTAGACTATGTATGTGTGTTTGATAAATAAGTGTATAAGTGTATAAATAGTGTGTGTTCCACGTTTATTGTCAAGTGTTCATGAGATGGATTGCTTGGGGGAAGAAACCGTTCCTGTGTCTGGTCATTCTGGTGCTCAGAGCTCTGTAGCGTCGACCAGACGGAGTGTGCTGGATGTAAGGGGTCCAGAGTGATTTTGCCAGCCCTTTTGCTCACTCTGGATAAGTACAGTTCTTGGAGAGTAGGGAGGGTTGTATCAATGATTCGCTCAGCAGTCCGGACTACCCTCCGTAGTCTTCTGAGGTCAGATTTGGTAGCTGAGCATCACGCTCAGTTATTGAGGTGCAGAGGACGGATTCAATGATGGCAGAGTAGAACAGTTTCAGCAGCTCCTGTGTCAGGTTGAACTTCCTCAGCTGGTGAAGGAAGTACAACCTCTGCTGGACCTTTTTAACAATAGAGTCAATGTGAGTGTCCCACTTCAGGTATAAATATCTTTATCATAATTTTTGATCAATTTAAAGCATCCTTGCTAAACAAAAGTATTAATTTCAATTATTTGTTTCCCCCTCAAAAAAACAAAACAAAAAAACAAACAAACAAACAAAATTATTCTGACTCCAAGCTTTTGAATGGTATAGTGTATAATGTTACAAAAGCTTTTTATTTCAGATAAATGCTGATCTTTGTATCTTTCTATTCATCAAAGAATCCTGACAAAAATGTACTCAACTTTTAAATATTGATAATAATAATAATAATGTTTCTTGAGCAGCAAATCAGCATATTAGAATGATTTATGAAGATCACGTGACACTGAAGACTGGAGTAATGATGCTGAAAATACAGATTTGATTACAGAAATAAATTACAGTTTAACGGATATTCACATAGATAGCAGTTATTTTAAATAGTAAAAAATTTCACAATTTTACTGTTTTTGCTCTACTTTGAATCAAATAAATGCAGGCTTGGTGAGCAAAAGAGTCTTCATTAAAAAAACAATCTCACTGTTCAAAAAAAATGACTCGTAGTGTACATTACATCATTTTATATGATAATATCTGATATTATAAGATGTTATATCGTCACAATATTTGTGACACTATTACAGATCTACACAAGTTTATGTTAAGCTCAGTTTTTGGCAGGTTTGGAGTCCTCCTGGTCCGTCGAGGAGGAGTTTGAGCACACCATCCTGGCCTTGACCTTCTTATTAGATGAGATGATGAGGAACGGGCTGAGCGTGGCGTAGCAAGAGGAGAAGAACACCCTCATGTCGGCCACCACAGGAGACACCCGCGGCTCCGTCAGCATGTAGATCCAGATCACGTTATCGATGCCGAAGAACACGGCGTACAGCACCACCAGCATCACCACCGTCTTAGCGGCTCGCATCTCCATCGCGGC
Organism: Aspiorhynchus laticeps; assembly: GCA_023376895.1. Taxonomy (NCBI): domain Eukaryota; kingdom Metazoa; phylum Chordata; class Actinopteri; order Cypriniformes; family Cyprinidae; genus Aspiorhynchus; species Aspiorhynchus laticeps. Next base: position 30,732 of record JALXFT010003305.1, read on the forward strand.
TCCCTGCGAGCGGCGGAGGACCCGCACCGTCCGGCCGTGCCGGTGGAGCAGGACCAGGATGTAGCCGCTGGAGCCCATCATCACGCCCACGAAGGCAAAGTCACGCACCGACACCGCCACCCCATTGATCACATAGGACAGGTTATCGCGGAAGTCCACGTGGCAGAAGCCCAGGTTGAGCGTGAAAGGTGGGACGGTGCCGTTTCGAGGGGCGACGGAGAACAACGGGGCGGCGATGCACACCGCCATGTTGATGAACCACAGCGCGACGAAAGTGGGAACGACGAGTTTTGGGAGCTGGACCTTCAAGCTGGAGAGCCCTGGAGCGACGGTGGCTGCCTGGAAGACGCTCAGCATGCAAGTGATGCAGACGGACAGCGCTCGGGCCACGCGGTACACGTAGATGACCACCTTACACCCGGCGTCGTCCAGCAGATTCCTCAGGCCGAAGAGAGTCATGGTCTGTGGCACGCCGCGGGTCAGCAGCAGCAGCAGGTCGGCGAAGGCCAGGTGGCTCAGGATGGAGTCCACCGGCTGCAGATGAGCCTCGGTCAGAAACATGTGGGCATAGGCCAGCAGCACCAGAGCGTTGGCCAGGATCCCCAAACCCGTCTGCAGGAGGAACGAGACGCCTTTGATGGTCACGCACAGATCCATGTGTGAAGAACGCCCGCTTTGAAGGCTTCCTGAAGTCCAGGGGTGGATATAAAGCATTGAACGCACCCTTGGGAGCTGCCGGAAACCCACTAGAAGACACAAAGGAGATCTGAGTGTCCACCTGAGGTGCATCCTAATTACTAGAAGAGCTTGTGTTTCTGTCAATGGTGAGTTGTGGAAACAAAGACATTCCCCTCATTTGGAATGAATCGCATATTTTTGCATGCTGTATTTCGTTTGTTTGCGTTTCTCATTTCGTTTGTGTTTGTGATGAGCAGTCGACGTATTTCCATTTGAAATCAAGTAACGCACTTTAATGCGACGCAATAAAAATGTATAGTTTTTTTGTTCTCGAGAGCAGCTGTTGTGTGATTTTCCACTAATGGTGTCCCTCATGAGATGATTAGAAAACATTAAGAGCATTAGCTAATTAAATCTTTGCAAACACGCTGTGGAGTGAGGAGGACTGGGATGCTTTTAGGGCAGGTCTGGGCTGGTCTGTTTTTTGTTGTGGCATTAATGAGTTCTTCAAGTACTGTGATATCAGCGACCCATGGTTCCCTCGGGCCGGAAAACAACACACCAACAGAGTTTATACTTAAACTCTTCTGAATGTGCGCTATTATTTGATGCATGCTTTTATTTAGCATTTTTATGAGCTCAAAACCCATCCCTGATCTGGTATGCATTAATCCGTTACGTTCAATCGTGAAGATTCAGCTTGCTTTTATTCATTTAAAAGATGCTTTAAGCCAGAATGACTTTGGAAACATGTGATGCGCTACAATAAAAAGTCTCAAAATTGCTGAGAGGAATAAACGCGAGACGGCAAGACAATAGTGAGAAAGGCTTTTACAGGGTCGAGTCGATGAAGGAGACAACAAATAAACTCCTTATTATAATTATTTGTGCATTTAGTTTTTAACAAAAAAGGCTTAAATTAAAAATTGTTTGAGGAAGGATAACTCAGGATTAGAAGAATGTGCGTGCACCCTTCTATCATTATACATGTGTTTTTAATGCATTAAGTCTATGCTCTTTGTATTTTCTGAAGATTAATTTTGTCTTTGTTGAGACAGAAGAGTATAGATTGACAGAAAGCAAAGTTGGAAGCTGGGACTGGAACTCGGGTCACCCAAAGCACAAGTGCACCACACTAAGCCCTGATGAAACATTGTCCTGTTTTACATTTGATGAACATCTATATCTCAGCTCAAACACTCACAAACTGACTCTCGCTGAAGAGGGTTGAATTACATGACAGAATCACTCAGCTGCACATCATTCAGATAATTGAGCTCAGGTCTGAAGTCAGTGGACCGTCCCGTACATGAACATCCCCACGGCCCGAGCCAGACGATAAAACAGAGGCTGATTACAAGGAGAGGAATCTTTCAGGAGCAGCTGCGGTGGAGATGAACTCGGACGCTGTGACGCGAGGCCTGCTCTTTCTGTCTCTGACCGCGGCCGGAGTTCCAGGCAACGCCGCCGTCATCTTCGCCTTCGTCTCGGTGGCGTTTCACGAGGGCCGCCTCTCGCCCGCCGATGCCATCGTGCTGCACCTGGCCTCCGCAAACCTGATGGTGGTGGGCATCCGCTGCCTGCTGGAGGTCCTGGCCACCTTTGAGATCTACAACGTGTTCGACGACACCGGCTGCAAGGCGGTCATCTTCATATACCGCACATCCAGGTCTCTATCTAATATTATATTATATGTGACCCTGGAGCACAAAACCAGTCGTAATGGTCAATTTCTCGAAATTGAGATTTATACATCATCTGAAAGCTGAATAAATAATCTTTCCATTGATGTATGGTTTGTTATGATAGGACAATATTTGGTTGAGATACAACTATTTGTAAATCTGGAATCTGAGGGTGCAAAAAAATCTAAATATTGAGAAAATCATCTTTAAAGTTGTTCAAATGAAGTTCTTAGCAATGCATATTACTAATCAAAAATTAAGTTTTGATATATTCACGGTAGGAAATTTACAAAATATCTTCATGGAACATGATCTTTACTTAATATCCTAATTATTTTTGTCATAAAAGAAAAATGGATAATTTTGACACATACAATGTATTGTTGGTTATTGCTACAAATATACCTGTGTTACCTATGACTGCTTTTGCTCTTCCGCTTCCGGCGCTGCTGTGTTCAGTCGACGTTAAAGGATGGCTCCGCTCAATTTGTGTTTTTATATACTCTTTTACGTACTTTTACTTTCTCTTTTTACACGTATAACGTCTGCACTATTTATCTATGACTAAAGAACACTTTTGGACATTGGACACCGCTGCACTAACCTGCTTCTGGACACTTTATCCACGGATCCAGCGTGGCCACTGGAGATTCTTCGGAACGCCGAGGCTAACAAAGGCCACCCGAATAATCCCAGGAGGCGAAAGAAACACCGCGGGCGACGCGCTGGAATTCGTGACAGACTGAGGAAAAAAGCTCACAGACCTCCTCTCCCCAGTATTCTGCTCGCAAATGTCCAATCCTTGGAAAATAAGATGGACGATCTTAGAGCCAGGATAAGTTTCCAACGGGACATTAGGGACTGTAACATCCTTTGTTTGTCTGAAACATGGCTCACTCCCTCAGTCCCGGACACCGCTGTAACACCATCTGATAACTTTTCTGTTTTACGGATGGACAGAACAGCTGAGGCCGGCAAAATCAAGGGTGGTGGAGTGTGTTTCATGATTAACAAGAAATGGTGCGACCCCAGGAATATCTCCATTCTGTCGCGTTCCTGCTCGCCTCATCTGGAACATCTCTCCATTATTTGCCGCCCATTCTATTTACCCCGCGAGTTCTCCGCGGTCATCGCTACTGCCTTTTACATTCCACCTCAGGCAGACACCGGCTTGGCTTTGTCCAAACTCCACGAGGAGCTAAGCGGCTACATCAACAAACACCCTGATGCAGCCTCTATCATCGCAGGGGACTTTAACAAAGCCAACCTCAGGAAGGTCATGCCGAACTTCCATCAGCATGTATCCTGTCCAACTAGAGGATCGAATACACTGGATCATTGCTACACTCAGTTCAAGAATGCCTATAAAGCTCGGACCCAGCCGGCTTTCGGTAAATCTGATCACGCGGCCATTTTCCTCACAGCGGAATATAAACAAAGGATCGTTCAGGAATCCCCGGGGAAGAGGGAAGTGACGCGCTGGTCCTCCCACTCTGAAGCTATGCTGCAGGCGTCTCTTGATGACGTCGACTGGGACATGTTCCGGGCGAGTTCAGCTGACGTCAGCGAGTTCACGGATGTAGCATTAAGCTTTGTTTACATGCTAACCGACCAAGCCACTGAAACGGTAACAATAAGGACATTCTCTAATCAGAAACCGTGGGTGGACAGATCAATCCGTGCTGCGGTTAACCAACGCACTGCCGCATACAACGCCGGTCTTTTGTCAGGAAACATGAGCGATTACAAAGCATCATGTTATGCTCTCCGACGGGCAGTTAGAGCTGCTAAACTCAGATACAGAGAGAGAATTGAGTCACACTTTCAGCTCAATGACTCTCGACGCATGTGGCAGGGACTGAAGACCATCTGTTCCTCTGGAAATAACCCCTCCGCCGAGGTGAGAGCAGATCCATTGCTGGCCGAAGAGCTAAACACCTTCTACGGCCGCTTCGAACGCAACGGCAGCGCGACTCTGCCGATCAGCGCGTCAGGAAGCAGCAGACAGAACAGCGATGTTGATCATGTTATCACCGTGTCGGAGGACGAGGTCCGGAGAGAATTAAGGAGAGTAAACATCAGAAAAGCCGCAGGACCTGATGGGATTACCGGACGCGTCCTGAGATCGTGCGCCGATCAGCTTGCTGGTTTGTTTACTTCCATCTTTAATGAGTCCCTTGCTACCTCTGTGATTCCCACCTCATTTAAGAAATCTGTCATCATCTCTGTGCCTAAGAACAGTAAACCCTCTTGCCTGAATGACTATCGTCCAGTTGCCCTCACATCAACAGTCATGAAGGTTTTTGAGAGACTTTTAAAGAAACACATATGCTCCTCCATCCCTGCTACCTTGGACCCTCTTCAGTTTGCCTATCGCCCAAATAGGTCTACTGATGATGCCATCTCTCAGGTACTGCACTCCTCCCTCACTCATATTGACAGCAAAAATGGCAACTATGTCAGACTGTTATTCATTGACTATAGCTCAGCTTTCAACACTATAGTCCCCTCCAAGCTAGCTGTCAAACTCTCAGACCTCGGCCTAAACACTTCACTCTGTGACTGGATCCAAGACTTCCTCACCGGCAGACCACAAGTGGTGAAAATGGGCCAGTTCACCTCCAACTCCATCACCCTGAACGTAGGAGCCCCAGGGCTGCGTTCTGAGTCCCCTGCTCTACTCTCTCTACACACACGACTGTGTGTCCTCTCACAGCTCCACTTCTATTGTCAAATTTGCTGATGATACTGTGGTTCTGGGCCTCATTTCCAACAATGATGAGACGGCATACTTGGGTGAGGTAGAGAGACTAACATCATGGTGCCAGGACAACTGTCTCTCTCTGAACGTGAGCAAAACTAAAGAGCTGATTGTAGACTTCAGGAAGAGACAGCAGCGGCCCTACACTCCTCTTATGATCAGTGGGACCCCTGTGGAGAGGGTGGGCAGCTTCAAGTACCTCGGTGTAAACATCTCCGAGGACCTGACTTGGACTGCACACATTCAAACACAGGTCAAGAAAGCCAGGCAAAGACTACCATCTGCGACAGCTGAGGAAATTCAGCTGACGTCAGCGAGTTCACGGATGTAGCATTAAGCTTTGTTTACATGCTAACCGACCAAGCCACTGAAACGGTAACAATAAGGACATTCTCTAATCAGAAACCGTGGGTGGACAGATCAATCCGTGCTGCGGTTAACCAACGCACTGCCGCATACAACGCCGGTCTTTTGTCAGGAAACATGAGCGATTACAAAGCATCATGTTATGCTCTCCGACGGGCAGTTAGAGCTGCTAAACTCAGATACAGAGAGAGAATTGAGTCACACTTTCAGCTCAATGACTCTCGACGCATGTGGCAGGGACTGAAGACCATCTGTTCCTCTGGAAATAACCCCTCCGCCGAGGTGAGAGCAGATCCATTGCTGGCCGAAGAGCTAAACACCTTCTACAGCCGCTTCGAACGCAACGGCAGCGCGACTCTGCCGATCAGCGCGTCAGGAAGCAGCAGACAGAACAGCGATGTTGATCATGTTATCACCGTGTCGGAGGACGAGGTCCGGAGAGAATTAAGGAGAGTAAACATCAGAAAAGCCGCAGGACCTGATGGGATTACCGGACGCGTCCTGAGATCGTGCGCCGATCAGCTTGCTGGTTTGTTTACTTCCATCTTTAATGAGTCCCTTGCTACCTCTGTGATTCTCACCTCATTTAAGAAATCTGTCATCATCCCTGTGCCTAAGAACAGTAAACCCTCTTGCCTGAATGACTATCGTCCAGTTGCCCTCACATCAACAGTCATGAAGGTTTTTGAGAGACTTTTAAAGAAACACATATGCTCCTCCATCCCTGCTACCTTGGACCCTCTTCAGTTTGCCTATCGCCCAAATAGGTCTACTGATGATGCCATCTCTCAGGTACTGCACTCCTCCCTCACTCATATTGACAGCAAAAATGGCAACTATGTCAGACTGTTATTCATTGACTATAGCTCAGCTTTCAACACTATAGTCCCCTCCAAGCTAGCTGTCAAACTCTCAGACCTCGGCCTAAACACTTCACTCTGTGACTGGATCCAAGACTTCCTCACCGGCAGACCACAAGTGGTGAAAATGGGCCAGTTCACCTCCAACTCCATCACCCTGAACGTAGGAGCCCCGCAGGGCTGCGTTCTGAGTCCCCTGCTCTACTCTCTCTACACACACGACTGTGTGTCCTCTCACAGCTCCACTTCTATTGTCAAATTTGCTGATGATACTGTGGTTCTGGGCCTCATTTCCAACAATGATGAGACGGCATACTTGGGTGAGGTAGAGAGACTAACATCATGGTGCCAGGACAACTGTCTCTCTCTGAACGTGAGCAAAACTAAAGAGCTGATTGTAGACTTCAGGAAGAGACAGCAGCGGCCCTACACTCCTCTTATGATCAGTGGGACCCCTGTGGAGAGGGTGGGCAGCTTCAAGTACCTCGGTGTAAACATCTCCGAGGACCTGACTTGGACTGCACACATTCAAACACAGGTCAAGAAAGCCAGGCAAAGACTACCATCTGCGACAGCTGAGGAAATTCAGGGTCTCACCAGCAATCCTGAAAACTTTCTATTCAGGGGCCATAGAAAGTGTATTGACTCAGTGTATTTCAGTGTGGTACAGTAACGCCACAAATCATGACTGCAAAGCTCTGCAGAGAGTCGTGCGCCTAGCTGAGCGCATCTCTGGGTCTGCCCTCCCCTCTCTGCAGGACATCTACCTCAAACGCTGCAAAAGCAGAGCTGCAAAAATAATCAAGGACTCAAATCACCCCGGAAACCGTCTATTCATCACACTGCCATCGGGCAAGCGCTTCAGAAGTGTGATGGCAAAAACTGAGAGACTGAGAAGGAGCTTCTACCCTCAGGTCATCAGGCTCCTAAACTCAGTCTCATAACATCTACAGGACTCAATTTAATTAACTGTAACACCCATCATTCTCCATCTTCCGCATTGCTGCTATGTGTACCGGTACATACCCGGTACAACCTGTTTGCACATTCATCTTGCACATCCCTGGTTATATTAATATTTATTAAACCCACAGTAGACTGAGTTCATTGCACATTTTACTCCTTTACTCCTAATTTTATTTCTTGTTTGTACTATTATTATTATTATTATTATTACTTTTATTTCTTATCTTATTCCTACCTACATTTATATATATGCTCCTGTGTTATGTATCATCTTTTATTTTTATTTTTTATTTTTTGCACTGTCCATTGAGCGGACCTGTCCTGACCTACATTTCACTACTGATTATACCCTGTATGATTGTGTATGTGACAAATAAACAAGAACCTTGAACCTTGAACCTTTTGTGCTGCAGGCTCACATTTTATATTACCACTAAAAAGTTTTTGAACAGTAAGATTTTTATAATATATTTAAAGAAGTCTCTTCTGCTCACCAAGCCTGCATTTATTTGATCCAAAGTACAGCAAAAACAGTAATATTGTGAAATATTTTCACTATTTAAAATTTATATGTAATTTATTCTTTGATTTCAAAGCTGAATCTTTAGCATCATTACTCCAGTCACATGATCCTTCAGAAATCATTCTAATATTCTGATTTGCTGCTCAAAAACATTAATTATTATTATGATGTTGAAAACAGCTGAGAAGAATTTTTTTCAGGTTTCTTTGATGAATAGAAAGTTCAGAAGAAGAGTATTTATCTGAAATAGAAATCTTTTGCAACATAATAAATGTCTTTATCATCACTTTTGATCAATTTAAAGCATCCTTGCTAAATAAAAGTATTTCAATCATGACAACTCTGAAGATTTTAGCATGGTGATGGATATGACAATGTTAATGTATTTGGTCTTGGCGGAATAGATCTGCTACACTGCTGCTGAACTGCTGCTGCTGTTGGTTATTGCTGTAGTTGTAGATTATTGCTGCTACTGCCAATGCATACGGCGATACGGTGCCGTGAGTATTTAAGACATGCTGCTGCTGCACAAATAGCATATAAAATAACCCCCAGGCTTTCCTGTAGCTCAAATGGTAGAGCATAGCGCTAGCAACGCCAAGATCATGGGTTCGATTCCCAGGGAAAGCAAGAGCTGATAAAATGTAAAACAGTAACTTAAAATGCAATGTAAGTCGCTTTGGATAAAAGTGTTTGCTAAAATGCATAAATGTAAATAAATGTAACCCATAGCGGATCTATACAGGTGGAGCTGGGGAAGGTGGAGGGCTTCAGAGAAACTCTGAAGAGCACTGCAGGAATCTCAAGGGAATACTAGCCAGTCATATAAATGCAAGGCAGTAAGCTCAAGCATATGCAGCATGAACCAATCAGCTTGTGCCAAGTCGTTTAACTCGCTGAATATCATCAGTTACGTTAACAACCCGTCAGCCTAGAGTTTCATGACTGAACTATATATTAATTTCTATAATTTCTATAATATATATACTGACTCCGCAGATCTCTGTCCATCTGGCTGACGTTCGTGCTGAGTGCGTATCAGTGCCTGAGCGTGGCACCGCCGGGCTTGCGTTGGGCCTCCGCCCGCGCTCTGCTCGCCCAGAACCTGGCCGTCGTCTTTCTGTCTCTATGGCTGATCAACACCTCCATGAGCGCCGCTCCGCTGCTGTTCGCCATCGGGGCCCAGAACGACTCTAGACTCCTGCAGAACGGCATCAACGTGGAGTTCTGCTTCCAGAGCTTCCTGTCCAAGCTGTCGCGGGACGCTAACGGCGCGGCTCAGGTGGGGTGAGACGTGGTGCCCATGGCCCTGATGGCGGCGCCCAGCCTGGTCCTCCAGGCGTACCTGCTCCGCCACAGCCAGCGGGCGAGGGGTCTGCGGGGCGAGGCAGGGTCCTTCCGCGGAGCACCGCGCCGCCCTCACCGTCGTCACGCTCGTCTCGCTCTACCTGCTGTTTTACAGGGTGGACAACGAGCTCTGGGTTTATACGCTGACCGTGCCACAGACGCTGGGCTCCTCGCTCATCTCAGACCTGAGGATCTTCTTCTCGTCTCTGTACGCCGCCGTCAGTCCCATCGTCATCATCGTCTCCAACAAGAAAGTCAATAAACAGCTGAATTGCGGGAAAGAGCCAAAGACAATCTCGGATGCGGCTCAGCCCAGCAACTGATGGACAGTCGCAGACTAAACGACATAACATGATGGACGTCATTTGATTATGTGGGACACATCTAAGGGCTCGTTATGTGTCAGCGGTCTTTAATAATGATGGGACATTGAGAATTCAGTTCAGTTCCTGAATATGTCAGGGCAGGGCCGTGCACAGACATTTTTGAGGGGCAGTGGCCCAAACCAAAAAAAGGGGCACTAAGGGGGTGGGTTGTTAATTATCCAGTTGTTACAAATGTACAATTAAAAGAGAAGACAGCACACTTTTTCCTATTTAGCGCCCAAACTCTGGAACAATCTACCAAACACTGTTCGGGAGGCAGACACACTCTGTCAGTTTAAATCTAGATTAAAGACCCATCTCTTTAACCTGGCGTACACTTAACACACTACTACACTTCTATTATTCAAATCCGTTAAAGGATTGTTAGGCTGCATTAATTAGATCAACCGGAACCGGGAACACTTCCCATAACACATGATGTACTGGTTACATCGTAAAAAGATTGACATCTACGCTAATATTAGTCTGTTTCTTTCTTATTCCGAGGTCACTGCAGTCACCAGATCAGATGGTGGATCAGCACCTAGAGACGACCTCTACAGCCCTGAACGTCAGCGGAGACCAGGACACCTAGATGAGCCCCAGAGACAGACCCCCAGTGAGGACCCCATCACCTAGACAGCCATCAGGACAAGACCTCGGGAACCAGTTGAGCCCTCCAATCTGACTTTGCAGCAGTTGGAATTGAACTGCTGTGTCGTCTGGCCAGAGGAGAAATGGCCCCCCGACTGAGCCTGGTTTCTCCCAAGGTTTTTTTCTTCGTTCTATCACCAATGGAGTGATAGAATGGAGTGATTCTGTCGCCTCTGGCTTGCTTAGTTGGGGACACTTCATTTCCAGCAATATCGTCGACTTGATTGAACAGAAACTTTTTGAACTGAACTGAGCTGGACGATGCCATCACTGAATTCAATAATGAAATGCCTTTAACTGAAAATTGAGTGTTTAATCTTGTCATTTTACATTATTGACACTATTTTCCATTTTGATGCAGTTGCTTTGACACAATTTGTATTGTTAAAAGCGCTATATAAATAAAGGTGACTTGACTTGACTCTGTAATAATTTCAGACTTTATTTTATATGTTTTATAAGAGTGGGCACTCCTCACTCTTTGAGCCTGCTTCTGCCTCATCTTCAATGGAAGTAGGGGAGAGTGGGGTAAGTTGACCCACTCCCTGTATTTTGGCAAATACACTTTTACATGTGACCATGTATTTTGGAACAACCCATAATTTCTGCCAGACTGTGAAAAGGAGAAACACATGGGGGGAATGGAAGAACAGTAAAAACTGTTTTTGGCTTGTCAATGTAAAATGTGGTTGTTACATACAAGTGGTTGTTACATCAAAGCAAATTTATCCAGGTATTTATGCTATAAATGGGTGAATTACCAACATATAAAACCATGCAAATCATTTAGCTAAATATTAGCCTGACTTGGTAAGCTAGCTAGTTATTTTTTCCAAATCGGCAGCTATGGGGCAAAGTGAGACAAATGTTGTGGGGTAAATTGAGTCAGCATTTTAACTTACCCCACCATAAGGCACTGTAGTTAATTATAAACTGGTATTTTAATGTAATATTTCTAGTTTAGTTTATCATATATACATATTATTTGTAGTTTATTTGATAGGAAGATATATCTTTCCACCTGTAGTTGCTAATGGCCAACAAACTCTCTGTTTAATCGGTTTTTAGGAAGGTTACAACTTTGGTGTTCAACATATTGTTTCAGAAATGCAAACAATTAAATTGTCACGTGTCTGTTTCCATTTAGTTCCTGTTTTGCCCTTATTTGGTCTTTCCTGTTCTTGTTTCCTGTTATTAGTTAATCATCGTTTAGTCTTCCCACCTGTGTTTAATTAATTATCTCGTTTACTCTTTTGTTCCCTGTTCCTTTATAAGCTTCCTGTTTGATTATCCAGTTTGTCGAG
>JALXFT010002713.1:0-53818 GCA_023376895.1 Aspiorhynchus laticeps
GCTTTTTCTTACGCTGGCCCAGCCCTTACACCATAAAATACCAGATGGACGGACCCATCATGAGCTGAAGTCACTTAGCATTTGGAATGCGACATGCTACAGGGGTCATTATTTGGACTCTTTTTTTCTACATCTTCTCAGATGGGGGCATGATAAAAGAGAATGCATTGCCTTGAATGGGCTTGTGATTATTTGGCGACGGAAGGGACATTTGTGTCTTTTACTGCTCACGTTTTGGAGTAAGGGGGTGACAAAAAGCATGTGGGCAGGTATCGGCACCCTAGATTACCCTTGGTGAGCGCAGTGGTTTACAACAGGGAGCGTACAGGCACAAGGGGGCGGAGACACAGCTCGAGTTTCTCTTCATTGTCGCATAAATCTTTCGCCTTTTACTAAAGATTTCCGTGGAGGGGAACTTTTGTGAGTGATCTGTATTTTTGGGGGCTCTGCTCACAGTAGAGCTATACCGGAATGTCAAGAGCAGAATGAATAGTCAGTCCGCCAACACACGGTGGAAAGATGCGCAGCTGGTCATTGTCTGTGTTTGCAGCCTTTGCGGTTCCTGCGTCACGCCTTCATATATATTTAGCCAGCATGGAAAGACAGCGCTTTCTCATACGTGACGGGATCCAAACCCTGGTCTTTAGTGCCGGGCCCAAACAAAGATCTCTTCAGCTCCTCTAGCCCTGTCAGCGACTCATGCGCTTCGAGCATTCTTACTGACCCTGCAAGCCAGCATCCAACACATGCGTTGGTGGTATAGTGGCGAGCATAGCTGCCTTCCAAGCAGTTGACCCGGGTTCGATTCCCGGCCAACGCATTTCCTTTGGCTCGGGCTGATGTCGAAGCAGAACTCCTTCTGTGACCTCTGGCTGCACCAGAAACTTTTGGATGGGTCGCTCTGCAGCAGAAAAGAACTAGCTCTCCCCGTCGGGGAATCGAACCCCGGTCTTCCGCGTGACAAGCAGAGATACTGTCCACTATACTAACGAGGACTTGAGAATGCAAGGCTTTGCCACCAGCGAACGACACTGCCCCGACATCACTAAACAAAGCAAGGCTTTTTCTTACGCTGGCCCAGCCCTTACATCACTAAACAAAGCATGGCTTTTTCTTACGCTGGCCCAGCCCTTACACCATAAAATACCAGATGGACGGACCCATCATGAGCTGAAGTCACTTAGCATTTGGAATGCTACAAGCTACAGGGGTCATTATTTGGACTCTTTTTTTCTACATCTTCTCAGAAGGGGGCATGAGAAAACAGAATGCATTGCCTTGAATTTGACATTGCCTTGACATTTGTGTCTTTTACTGCTCACGTTTTGGAGTAAGGGGGTGACAAAAAGCATGTGGGCAGGTATCGGCACCCTAGATTAACCTTGGTGAGCGCAGTGGTTTACAACAGGGAGCGTACAGGCACAAGGGGGCGGAGACACAGCTCGAGTTTCTCTTCATTGTCGCATAAATCTTTCGCCTTTTACTAAAGATTTCCGTGGAGGGGAACTTTTGTGAGTGATCTGTATTTTTGGGGGCTCTGCTCACAGTAGAGCTATACTGGAATGTCAAGAGCAGAATGAATAGTCAGTCCGCCAACACACGGTGGAAAGATGCGCAGCTGGGGATTGTCTGTGTTTGCAGCCTTTGCGGTTCCTGCGTCACGCCTTCATATATATTTAGCCAGCATGGAAAGACAGCGCTTTCTCATACGTGACGGGATCCAAACCCTGGTCTTTAGTGCCGGGCCCAAACAAAGATCTCTTCAGCTCCTCTAGCCCTGTCAGCGACTCATGCGCTTCGAGCATTCTTACTGACCGCGCAAGCCAGCATCCACCACATGCGCAGGTGGTATAGTGGCGAGCATAGTTGCCTTCCAAGCAGTTGACCCGGGTTCGATTCCCGGCCAATGCATTTCCTTTGGCTCGGGCTGATGTCGAAGCAGAACTCCTTCTGTGACCTCTGGCTGCACCAGAAACTTTTGGATGGGTCGTTCTGCAGCAGAAAAGAACTAGCTCTCCCCGTCATGCAATCGAACCCCGGTCGTCCGCGTGACAGGCGGAGATACTGTCCACTATACTAACGAGGAGTTGAGAATTCAAGGCTTTGCCACCAGCGAACGACACTGCCCCGACATCACTAAACACCACTGTACGTTTTGCATAATAAAATGATTATAAACTTAAATTATGACTTATTAATGCATTGTCCACGGAAACCCTGTGGAGGTCCCGTCAAATAAGTTACGGGTGGTCATGCACCATATATGGTGAAATTCACCAAAATCCAACTCCAAAATCCAACCTCAGCAAGTGCCACCTGTAACTTATTTCACGGGACCTACACAGGCTTACCGTGGATAGACCTTTTTCAGGGTAAATATGAATATTGTTGAGCTGTAATGTACATGAACTTGTCAGACGGTGTTTCCTGGGTGTACCACTGTACGTTTTGCATAATAAAATGATTATAAACTTAAATTATGACTTATTAATGCATTGTCCATGGAAAGCCTGTGGAGGCCCCGTCAAATAAGTTACGGGTGGTCATGCACCATATATGGTGAAATTCACCAAAATCCAACTCCAAAATCCAACCTCAGCAAGTGCCACCTGTAACTTATTTGAGAGGACCTACACAGGCTTACCGTGGATAGACCGTTTTCAGGGTAAATATGAATATTTTTGAGCTGTAATTTACATGAACTTGTCAGACGGTTTTTCCTGTGTGTACCACTGTACTTTTTGCATAATAAAATGATTATAAACTTAAATTATGACTCATTAATGCATTGTCCACGGAAAGCCTGTGGAGGCCCTGTCAAATAAGTTATGGGTGGTCATGCACCATATGTGGTGAAATTCACCAAAATCCAACTCCAAAATCCAACATTAGCCAGTGCCACCTGTAACTTATTTGACAGGACCTACACAGGCTTACCATGGGTAGACCTTTTTCAGGGTAAATATGAATATTGTTCAATTGTAATGTACATTAACTTGTCAGATGGTGTTTCCTGGGTGTACCACTGTACGTTTTGCATAATAAAATGATTATAAACTTAAATTATGACTTATTAATGCATTGTCCATGGAAAGCCTGTGGAAGACCCGTCAAATAAGTTATGGGTGGTCATGCACCATATGTAGTGAAATTCACCAAAATCCACCTCCAAAATCCAACATCAGAAAGTGACACCTGTAACTTATTTGACGGGACCTCCACAGGCTTACCGTGGACAGACCTTTTTCAGGGTAAATATGAATATTGATGAGTTGTAATGTACATGAACTTGTCAGATGGTGTTTCCTGGGTGTACCACAGTACGTTTTACATAATAAAATGATTATAAACTTAAATTATGACTTATTAATGCATTGTCCACGGAAAGCCTGTGGAGGCCCCGTCAAATAAGTTATGGGTGGTCATGCACCATATGTGGTGAAATTCACCAAAATCCAACATCAGCAAGTGCCACCTGTAACTTATTTGACAGGACCTACACAGGCTTACCATGGATAGACCTTTTTCAGGGTAAATATGAATATTGTTCAATTTTAATGTACATTAACTTGTCAGATGGTGTTTCCTGGGTGTACCACTGTACGTTTTGCATAATAAAATGATTATAAACTTAAATTATGACTTATTAATGCATTGTCCACGGAAAGACTGTAGAGGCCCCGTCAAATAAGTTACGGGTGGTTATGCACCATATATGGTGAAATTCACCAAAATCCAACTCCAAAATCCAACCTCAGCAAGTGCCACCTGTAACTTATTTGACGGGACCTACACAGGCTTACCGTGGATAGACCTTTTTCAGGGTAAATATGAATATTGTTGAGCTGTAATGTACATGAACTTGTCAGACGGTGTTTCCTGAGTGTACCACTGTACGTTTTGCATGATAAAATGATTATACTGTCCTTCAGTGTTTCCTGTGTACTGTACTCAATGTTTTACATAATAAAACCATTATTGTGGCCAGGGGGACGAAAAGGCTTTTCGGGGTCACATAGGCGGTCAGGGGGACAAAGAGGCAGTTCTTGGTCATAGAGGTGCTCAGGGGGACAAATAGGCTGTTTCGCGGTCACACAGGCGGTCAGGGGGACGGATAGGCTTCTCGTGGTCACATAGGCGGTCAGGGGGACAAACAGGATGTATGAATGCAAGGCTTTGCCACCAGCGAACGACACTGCCCCGACATCACTAAACAAAGCATGGCTTTTTCTTACGCTGGCCCAGCCCTTACATCACTAAACAAAGCATGGCTTTTTCTTACGCTGGCCCAGCCCTTACACCATAAAATACCAGATGGACGGACCCATCATGAGCTGAAGTCACTTAGCATTTGGAATGCTACATGCTACAGGGGTCATTATTTGGACTCTTTTTTCTACATCTTCTCAGATGGGGGCATGATAAAAGAGAATGCATTGCCTTGAATGGGCTTGTGATTATTTGGCGACGGAAGGGACATTTGTGTCTTTTACTGCTCACGTTTTGGAGTAAGGGGGTGACAAAAAGCATGTGGGCAGGTATCGGCACCCTAGATTACCCTTGGTGAGCGCAGTGGTTTACAACAGGGAGCGTACAGGCACAAGGGGGCGGAGACACAGCTTGAGTTTCTCTTCATTGTCGCATAAATCTTTCGCCTTTTACTAAAGATTTCCGTGGAGGGGAACTTTTGTGAGTGATCTGTATTTTTGGGGGCTTTGCTCACAATAGAGCTATACCTTAATGTCAAGAGCAGAATGAATAGTCAGTCCACCAACACACGGTGGACAGATGCGCAGCTCGTCATTGTCTGTGTTTGCAGCCTTTGCGGTTCCTGCGTCACGCCTTCATATATATTTAGCCAGCATGGAAAGACAGCGCTTTCTCATACGTGACGGGATCCAAACCCTGGTCTTTAGTGCCGGGCCCAAACAAAGATCTCTTCAGCTCCTCTAGCCCTGTCAGCGACTCATGCGCTTCGAGCATTCTTACTGACCGTGCAAGCCAGCATCCAACACATGCGTTGGTGGTATAGTGGCGAGCATAGCTGCCTTCCAAACAGTTGACCCGGGTTCGATTCCCGGTCAACGCATTTCCTTTGGCTCGGGCTGATGTCGAAGCAGAACTCCTTCTGTGACCTCTGGCTGCACCAGAAACTTTTGGATGGGTCGCTCTGCAGCAGAAAAGAACTAGCTCTCCCCGTCATGGAATCGAACCCTGGTCTTCCGCGTGACAGGCGGAGATACTGTCCACTATACTAACGAGGACTTGAGAATGCAAGGCTTTGCCACCAGCGAACGACACTGCCCCGACATAACTAAACAAAGCATGGCTATTTCTTACGCTGGCCCAGCCCTTACATCACTAAACAAAGCATGGCTTTTTCTTACGCTGGCCCAGCCCTTACACCATAAAATACCAGATGGACGGACCCATCATGAGCTGAAGTCACTTAGCATTTGGAATGCTACATGCTACAGGGGTCATTATTTGGACTCTTTTTTTCTACGTCTTCTCAGATGGGGGCATGAGAAAAGAGAATGCATTGCCTTGAATTTGACATTGCCTTGACATCTGTGTCTTTTACTGCTCACGTTTTGGAGTAAGGGGGTGACAAAAAGCATGTGGGCAGGTATCGGCACCCTAGATTACCCTTGGTGAGCGCAGTGGTTTACAACAGGGAGCGTACAGGCACAAGAGGGCGGAGACACAGCTCGAGTTTCTCTTCATTGTCGCATAAATCTTTCGCCTTTTACTAAAGATTTCCGTGGAGGGGAACTTTTGTGAGTGATCTGTATTTTTGGGGGCTCTGCTCACAGTAGAACTATACCGGAATGTCAAGAGCAGAAGGAATAGTCAGTCCGCCAACACACGGTGGAAAGATGCGCAGCTGGTCATTGTCTGTGTTTGCAGCCTTTGCGGTTCCTGCGTCACGCCTTCATATATATTTAGCCAGCATGGAAAGACAGCGCTTTCTCATACGTGACGGGATCCAAACCCTGGTCTTTAGTGCCGGGCCCAAACAAAGATCTCTTCAGCTCCTCTAGCCCTGTCAGCGACTCATGCGCTTCGAGCATTCTTACTGACCGCGCAATCTTGCAACCACCACATGCGTTGGTGGTATAGTGGCGAGCAAAGCTGTCTTCCAAGCAGTTGGCCTGGGTTTTGATACCCGGCCAACGCATTTCCTTTGGCTCGGGCTGATGTCGAAGCAGAACTCCTTCTGTGACCTCTGGCTGCACCAGAAACTTTTGGATGGGTCGCTCTGCAGCAGAAAAGAACTAGCTCTCCGTCGGGGAATCGAACCCGGTCTTCCGCATGACAGGCGGAGATACTGTCCACTATATATACGAGGACTTGAGAATGCAAGGCTTTGCCACCAGCGAACGGACACTGCACCGACATCACTAAACACCACTGTACGTTTTGCATAATAAAATGATTATAAACTTAAATTATGACTTATTAATGCATTGTCCACGGAAAGCCTGTGTAGGTCCCGTCAAATAAGTTACGGGTGGTCATGCACCATATATGGTGAAATTCACCAAAATCCAACTCCAAAATCCAACCTCAGCAAGTGCCACCTGTAACTTATTTCACGGGACCTACAGAGGCTTACCGTGGATAGACCTTTTTCAGGGTAAATATGAATATTGTTGAGCTGTAATGTACATGAACTTGTCAGACGGTGTTTCCTGTGTGTACCACTGTACTTTTTGCATAATAAAATGATTATAAACTTAAATTATGACTCATTAATGCATTGTCCACGGAAAGCCTGTGGAGGCCCTGTCAAATAAGTTATGGGTGGTCATGCACCATATGTGGTGAAATTCACCAAAATCCAACTCCAAAATCCAACATTAGCCAGTGCCTCCTGTAACTTATTTGACAGGACCTACACAGGCTTACCATGGATAGACCTTTTTCAGGGTAAATATGAATATTGTTCAATTGTAATGTACATTAACTTGTCAGATGGTGTTTCTGGTGTAACACTGTACGTTTTGCATAATAAAATGATTATAAACTTAAATTATGACTTATTAATGCATTGTCCATGGAAAGCCTGTGGAAGACCCGTCAAATAAGTTATGGGTGGTCATGCACCATATGTAGTGAAATTCACCAAAATCCACCTCCAAAATCCAACATCAGAAAGTGACACCTGTAACTTATTTGACGGGACCTCCACAGGCTTACCGTGGACAGACCTTTTTCAGGGTAAATATGAATATTTATGAGTTGTAATGTACATGAACTTGTCAGATGGTGTTTCCTGGGTGTAACACTGTACGTTTTACATAATAAAATGATTATAAACTTAAATTATGACTTATTAATGCATTGTCCATGGAAAGCCTTTGGAGGCCCCGTCAAATAAGTTACGGGTGGTCATGCACCATATGTGGTGAAATTCACCAAAATCCAACTCCAAAATCCAACATTAGAAAGTGACACCTGTAACTTATTTGATGGGACCTACACAGGCTTACCGCGGATAGACTTTTTTCAGGGTAAATATGAATATTGTTGTGTTGTAATGTACATGAACTTGTCAGATGGTTTTTCCTGGGTGTACCACTGTACATATTGCATAATAAAATGATTATAAACTTAAATTATGACTTCTTAATGCATTGTCCATGGAAAGCCTGTGGTGGCCCCGTCAAATAAGTTATGGGTGGTCATGCACCATATGTGGTGAAATTCACCAAAATCCAACTCCAAAATCCAACATCAGCAAGTGCCACCTGTAACTTATTTGACAGGACCTACACAGGCTTACCATGGATAGACCTTTTTCAGGGTAAATATGAATATTGTTCAATTTTAATGTACATTAACTTGTCAGATGGTGTTTCCTGGGTGTACCACTGTACGTCTTGCATAATAAAATGATTATAAACTTAAATTGTCATTAAACTGTCATTACTTATTTTAACCCTGACCTATCTTGCCTGTCGCCTGTAAAAGGTTATTGCCTTCAGGACTCTTTCACAGGTGCATGAGAAGTAATTGCTTGAAATTCATTGAACAAACATGAAAAAGCATTGTCAAAAGTGCTTCCATTTATTATCTGTAAAATGCTGCACCCTGAAAAACAGCTTTTTTTAGCTAAGTTTTGATATGTATATGTTATATGTCGAATATGCCCGACTGGCTCAAAAAGACACGCAAGGTTGGAAATGCAGCTGGAGCTCCCTCAAACAAGAATCACAGACCTTACTTAAGAGGAGGCTGTCCTTGCATCGGCCGGGAATCGGAGCGGGTGCTGGTGCTGGGTGGGTGCTGACCAACGCTTGCTGCTAATCGTGCATTTACTAGGAATCGGGTTTGCGAAGCCACGCTGAAAAGCAGGTACAAAATGGATTATGAGAGAATCTTTCGTGGCACACTCCAATTGAGCTCCTTCAAGGAAGTGTGTGTGGTTGGAAATCCAGTTGCCGCTTTTATACAACAAGAGGCCTGACGTTAAAGAGCAAAGCTGCTGCATTGGCCGGGAATCGAACCCGGGCCTCCCGCGCGGCGGCCGCGGATACTTTAGCTAAACGGCCCTAAACCGTTTCCCATTCATTCTCAATGGTAGTGCTAAACCACTACGGATGCAATATTCTTTGGCCGCTAGCGCTCTCGTGGCGCACTTCCGTGTTTCGGCACCGCGGGAAGTTTGAATTCGCCATTTTCATCCCGACTCGGAGAGTGAAAACACACTGTTTTATAAACAATAAAAGAAGAAAACACAGCGGCGATCTGCCTCGGGTGTTTAATTCAACGCGTTCTCAGCTCATCTGTCAAAGGTAAGATACTTTCTGTGACATCAGTTTACATTTACATTTATGCATATAGCAGACGCTTTTATCCAAAGCGACTTACAGTGCATTCAGGTTATACATGTTTTTTATCACTATATGTGTTCCCTGGGAATCGAACCCACAACCTTTTGCGCTGCTAACGCAATGCTCTACCACTGAGCCACAGGAACACCAGTTTACGTTTTGTTACTGTTACCCTGTCGGGTTTTGTTTACTATAGTTTAGCGTAGGTTGATTTGTTTGCATGCCAAATTATGAATGAACATGGCTGTAATTTACGTTTCTATGTATTGTTTGTCATCATTAACATGTCATCTGTTGATTACAAACTACATTATGAATGGGCCTAACCATTATTTTCATTTTTGTAATGAGATTACATGTTCAGAAATGTTTTCTAAACATCTTTTATGATTGTAACCATAATTTAACCATGGTGTATTAGTAGTAGAATCAGAACAATAAATCTACCATTATTGTTACTGTATTGAGCATTATATTTGCAGTACAGCCATGAAATTGTAAATAAAAAAAACAATCTGCCAAGAACAGCAGGATTACTACAGTTTTACTATAGTAACTTCATGGATGTAATATATGTGTATGTGTGTGTATATAATTATTTTTGCTTTTTGTAATATTTGTATGTTGTTGTTCTTGTAGAGACCACTGTTTCTACTCTGCTTGTGCCCTTGCTGTCATCTTTTTATGGTACCCTGTCAGATACAGGTAAATATTAGACACATTAACATCATACACAAAAGGGTTTCTGCAGGTTTTTAAGTTTTAAAATGTCTTAATTTACCCTTACACAAATTAATGGCTTAAGAAATGTTTAAATCAGAACAGAAAAATTCATAAAATGATGTCATTAAATGTTGGATGCAAAGCAAAAAGTGAATTAATCTCTTCCTCTTGTTTTCCAATACAAATATCAAACATCTTTCAATCAAGATATGTTTATTTCAGATGCAAATGAAAAATGTAATAAAATTAAATGAATTTATTCTTAAAACAATAACAAGTATCTGTCAGTGTTATCAAAACTTCCCTTTAAATTAAGGTTACTTTTTTGCCAAATGGCAGATATTAGTTCTTGTTTTAATCACAAAATCACTTCAAACAAGACTTAGTATTTTATGTCATTTTGTATCTCCAGTAAATGTATCTTTATTTAAGAATCTTTAGGCATTTGCACTGGAAAACAAGACAAAAATACTGAGGAAGAACATCACTTTTTTTGCAGCATGATCTGAAGCTGCGGTAAAAGATATTTTCATATTATAGTGTCTGGAGTTTTTGTAAAAATGAATTAAAAAAATATGAATATCTGTTGAAAGTTGTATTTTCAAACTCTAAAGTTGATACAACTCATTGTGTTTCTCTCCAGACATTTACATTCTACAGAACATATTTGTGTTTTTCCTCATTTGTTCCTCAAATTTGCTTTACTTGGTCTTAAAAAGGTCTTAACTTTACCTTCATAAAACCTGCAGAAACTCTGTTTTCTTACACATTAAACTAAATATTCAACTTGTTGCAGACACCACTGCTACACTGTCTGTGCCCTCGCTGTCCTCATATCATTGTTCCCACGTTGAGCCTCAATTAGAATTTTCAGAATGCAGAAATTAATTCAATTTTTCCCCTCTTTGTAGAAAGTACATATATGCCACCTCTGCCTATGCTGGCCTCGCCTGCGACCCGTACTGGACCTGTGAAGACTGGTGGCTGGTGTTTGTACTGGACCACAAACACGGAGCCCATTGATAAACACCATGGGAAGAAGGACATCCTCAGTAGTATGCAGCAATGGTCCACAAAGATCCAAACAGCATGCTCCAATCAACCACAAAACTGCACATTTCACAGTATGTCAAGCACCTGGCCAAACTGCTGAACACCAGTTCTTCATTAAACAACTCCAGAGAAACGTCTTGAAAGCGGGTAGTAAAACAACCAGTGTGCCAGTGGTAACAATGAAGCCTCCAGCACCCGCTCTGTCCACACTCCTAACTCATGACACCATTGAGATAATTGTATTACGGAGCGGCAGCAGCAACCTGAGCAGGAGAAGAAGAAACAAACAAAGACTTGTCTTGCATGTGGACAGCCAAAGATGGTTCCTCTATCCACTTTTTTCTTAATCAGCAAGAACCTGTCAGGGACTTGTACTGTTCCACAAAGGTTTTTAATGCTTACAGTGATGAAGGACTAACAAACCCCAGAATGCCATTCCAAGACTTTATGGAAATGGAGTTCTTTGAGAGAGAACTTGAGGCCACAAAGAAACAGGTGGAGGAGAAAGGACAGAAAAAAACAAAAGGCCTGAAACTGAACACGTTAGTCGCTTGTGCAGATTTTGTAAAATGGAACTGAAGCAGGGTCCAAACAGTCCTCACATACACAGGCTTTCCTGGCGTAGCAGGGAAATATGTTTATTGCCCTCCATTTACCAACCTCAGGGCATTCAGAAAAAGATTACCTGGACAGAGTTTAACGAGTCTGCATTTTACAAGATGGAAAGACAGAAAAAAATAAAATAAATGATATTTCTTGATATTTTACCACTTAGAAATATTTCACTCATGTATATACTGTATATTGTGATTTGTATATTTTTCACTGTGAGATTGTAATATGTATATGAAGAGTTTATTTGCAAAAACAGATAACACTGTTTTTTAAAATGTTCAAAAATCATGTTTTTTTATGTTATCATGTTTTTATTGTGTTAGTTAGCTAGTATTTTTAGTTATTTTTTACCTAATCAAAATAACCCAACTGCAATTTGATTGAGATTAATTGGAATGCACAATGAAAAAACATGATTTTTGAAAATTGTTAAAAATGGAGTTATCTGTTTTTGCAAATTAACTCTGCATATATTGTCAGAATTCTATTTTTATTTCTACTTTATTATTTTGGATTGATATTTACAGTATTAATCTTAAAAAGTGCTTAAAACATTTAATAAAAACAACTGAAAATGACAAATTGCTTCATGAGTGCTATGTTCTACTTCATAGGACTATTTTGCAGTTTCTATGGTTTTGGAAACACTTAAGTGATCTTTTAACTTAAGTGTGACATCACTCAATCTATTTTCATTCAATACTTGAATATTACTAAGTTTGAGTTCAATATAAATGCCTCTTATTTACATTTCAAAAGCCATTTAATATAACCATTCATGTTTTTAATATAACCATAGAATGTTATACTACTATTATTGTAATATTAATAATTTATTCATAACACTGCTTTGTAATCCAAAAAGGCAAAAAATGTAAAACACTGTAATGCATTGTTACATTTTATAATTTTGTTTCATAAAAAGCACAAAGCTGTGTGAAATAATGGTTTAGACCATTAATGGTAAATAAAAAAAATAAATGCATGAAAAAATCTGATTGGCTGTGACATCATTTCCGCTCTTTGACAAGCTGCTGAAATGCTGCAATCTGATTGGCTGTCAGTGAATTACAACTATCCACGGCTGGCCCCCGCGTGACAGACGGAGATACTGTCCACTATACTAACGAGGAGTTGAGAATGCAAGGCTTTGCCACCAGCCAACGACACTGCCCCGACATCACTAAATAACAGCATGGCTTTTTCTTACGCTGGCCCAGCCCTTACATCACTAAACAAAGCATGGCTTTTTCTTCAGTGGTTTACAACAGGGAGCGCACAGGCACAAGGGGGCGGAGACACAGCTCGAGTTTCTCTTCATTGTCGCATAAATCTTTCGCCTTTTACTAAAGATTTCCGTGGAGGGGAACTTTTGCGAGTGATCTGTATTTTTGGGGGCTCTACTCTAGGGCTGTGTATTGGCAAGAATCTGGCGATACGATACGTATCACGATACAGGGGTTGCGATACGATATATTGCGATACATTGCGATACTGTAAGCAAGGCGATATATTGGGATATTTCTTATTTTAGGAATAGGATATATTTTTAGGAAAGCTGTCATTAAGAGCACACCACCATATGCAAACCTTAGCAATAAGTAAATAAAAATTGTTTAACCAGAACACACTGGGATCTGCATTTGCAATAATCAGTCCCTGTAACATTCAACATTATTGAACCACTTTTTGTGCAGCACGAGTCAAGGGGGAAAAATTAAATTGCTTGCAGGATTCTTTACTTAAATGTATGTATAAAATGTATTTTATAAAAGAGACCATATATATTTTTAGACCCTGCTTTAAAGGTGCACAGTTTAAGTTTACAATTGTAATATACAATGTCATAACATTTTGATCTGAACAAAAACTGACATCTGCTTAGTATCTATTTTACAAAAATTAGCAAACTGCAACAAAAGTGGGAACAAACTCATCTTCACCTGTGAGCAGAATAGGATTGGAGAGATGGAAAAAAGGAGAAAAGCACAAGAGCTTCAAAGGGGAGCTGTAACAGACACATATTTATAGCCTAAAATATATAGGGGTCATTCTATGGAAATGTCCATTTTTCTGTCCCTAGCCTTTACAGAAATATTACACTTAAACACTTGGTTACAATTTTTTTATATATATATTTTAAAATGAAACAATGATGTGTAATGAATTACACCTTCTTGAGCCATCAATGTGGCAATATTTGTTTTTAATTAATTATAAAGAATTCCAAGCTCCACAAAACTGCTCGTTACAGCCATGTACAGCGAAAAAGTGCTTTATTTTGAGGTCAAAAACAGGCTTTTCTTCCATTTAAAATACAATAATGTATACATAACTATCCAAATGGCATACAAAAACAAAATGCCACATAAATATTATAGAAAAATATATAAAATATTATATTAAATTATAATATATACATATATATATATATATATATATATATATATATATATATATATATATATTATAGTAAAAATAAAAAATATTAAATAATATTATAAAAAAGATTTTTAAAAAAAGCATTAAGCTGTCATTAATGTGTATTCATGAAGTCAAAAGGTAATCTAATAATGTGGTCTAAGATTAAATGTTAAAAAAAGAAATATATTTTAAGACATCTTGCCATACCAGGCTATTTGAACCAGAACTCAGTATTAGGATATGACTACATGTTTTTTTATATTACAGCTCGTGATAATTAATACATTACAAAACATTGTAAAAATTAGGCTAAAAGAAAGTCACCCCTCTCCTCTTCGTCTACTTCTATCATCGCTTGGATTACAGCGTCACGCGTCTTTTTGAATGTGATATTTCTCCAGTGAGGAGCGGAACATATGGCAAATTACTCTGGCTCTTATATTATTGCACTGGTGCTATTAACTGCTAGCAGACAGCGCGTCAATCAATGTATTGGAGAATACGGCGAACATAAATAAAGAAACGAAGTTGCTTGTCAGATTTTCCTAACAAGCAATCATATTTTGTAAAATGAGCCCAAAAAAACGCAACCCGCGACCAGGGATTTTTTCCCGCAACTTTACAAAAAAAGGAGCCCAAAGTCGGGTATAATACGCGGACTTGGCAACTGTGCCCCCGACACGAGAGCGACCTTGCCGCCCGCCGCACCCCGCGCGAAGGCTTTTCACACGGGGCACGGTAAGCGGCGGGACCGAGGTGGAGCTCGCGTAACGGTCCCGGGGCGGACATTACCACAAAAGCCCAAATGACGCCACACTTCAGCTTTGTACACCGAAACGAGAGCTGGAACAGTTCTTTCATCCTCCATTACTGGCAGCGAACTATATTAACGCTAACATTAGTGGTGTGCTCTAATGCTAGTATTTCCTGTCAGTGTTTAAGTTCAGAGATGAAGACTGCTCTCTAGCGGTCGGGATATGAACTAAAAACGAAACAACTGCCATGAATCCTGTATGATTTTTTTAAAAATATCGATATTCCGTTTTTGAGAATCGATACAGTATCGCCAAACAAAATATCGCGATACTCACGTGTATCGATATTTTCTTACACCCCTACTCTGCTCACAGTAGAGCTATACCGGAATGTCAAGAGCAGAATGAATAGTCAGTCCGCCAACACACGGTGGAAAGATGCGCAGCTGGTCATTGTCTGTGTTTGCAGCCTTTGCGGTTCCTGCGTCACGCCTTCATATATATTTAGCCAGCATGGAAAGACAGCGCTTTCTCATACGTGACGGGATCCAAACCCTGGTCTTTAGTGCCGGGCCCAAACAAAGATCTCTTCAGCTCCTCTAGCCCTGTCAGCGACTCATGCGCTTCGAACATTCTTACTGACCGTCCAAGCCAACATCCAACACATGCGTTGGTGGTATAGTGGTGTTGAGAACTTTTTCCTCTTCGAAGCAGAGACCAGGAGACGTTGGGATATCTTTCAAGCAGAAGTTACTCTTTATTGAGAACTCGCTGTGCGTCGCTGCAGTCATCCAAGTCTAACTAATTGCTCAGCACAGTAGAGTTTATACCTTTCAAGGGGGAGGGATACATAGTGGTGGAGACAATCTAAACAAAGCATGCAAATGCAGTACAGGAATCAGCCCATTACCAGAATTTCCCCAGCCCTGACCTCATCAGCATAACAGTGTCATTCAAATGCATAGGTGCTAATCCAAACAGCCTGACACATTGCCCATACTGTCATATTATAATAGAGACAAAGGCACAGCTGTGCCTTGAGCTTAGCATTCACCTTTAACTTAGGTCAGGAAGTGCATAAAGACAAAAGGTTAATGTCTCAGACACCTGGGCTGCCTGAATTGATGTTCTTAGAATGTCATCATCTTCACCTCAAAATGTAAAACACAATGTTTCAGTTTATATACTATTACATTGGTACCTAGATTTATTATTTTATAAATTTGTAATCCCACAATTCCCCCTTTGAGAGTTCTAATAACTCTCACAAAATGCAAATTTAGACACTTAAAAGTTAATTCTTGTAACTTGTAATCGTTACAGGCACATTGTACATGTTCTGTGTTGCTTATATGTAATTGCATGCTGACACAGAAAACAAAACATGCAATTAGGGTCCGTGAAGTTCTTACGGGTAATACTCTTTTCTGGTTGGAACTGTCATTTCCTCGTGAGAGGCGGGGAGTCATTTGCTGAAAGAAACACTTGATACTGTGGATGCATAGATAGTACGCAAGTAGGAGAAACAACAGCAGAATTGCTATTTCCTTGATCCACAGCCAGGGTTTACCTAACAAGTTTCCGAACCATGAAGAATTATCTTCAGTCATCTGGTGTAATTTTGCTGAAAGACCAAGAATGTCTTGTTGGATTTTGTTCAAGTTCTCTGTTGGATCCATTAATCCGGTGCAGCATTCAGGACACTTTGCGTGATGTCCATGATGGTTAATAGTACGAAAATCTTGATCATGTTGATGGATGACTGAAGTTCCCGTATGTGAGTCTCTGCGTTGTGTATTTTTTTCTTTCTTCTTTCTTTCTTGTGTGGTAGTTGGCTCGGCAATGGGTCTAGTTGTCTTTTAGAGGTCGTGGCTTCATCCGCAGGTGAGAAGGGCGGTGCATATGGGTCTCAGGACAGCCATCAAGTGGTATCTGCACAGAGGAAGAAAAAAAACAAAACAAAAGAGAACAACGGCACATAGCAGTATTTGTTGTAGAGTCTGCAAACATTAGGGTTGTATCCTCTGTTCAAATATAGTCTGCTATTGTTGTTCCTTCTTTCCCTATTTCTCAATTCCTGCGACACCTAAAGAACAGTGAGGTAAGGATGGACTAGTGGATGGGGAAGGGCCTATGAGGAAATCTTCACCGCAGGGTTAGCCCCCGAAGCCTGTTGCATTCGGTTCTTCCCTGGGCTCCTCACTGGTCCGTGTGTCCTATCCTATCCCTGTAGGTGGGGGAACAACTTTACAGTGTGACACATGAGTCCAGGCTTTCCTTCCCTGACACAACACTGCAGCTAATCAACATCACTTGAGGTGGTCCGTGCCACTTAGGCTCTAATGGCTTGTTTCTGAATGACTTTATCATAACCCATTGACCTGGGATGATTGTGTGTCCACCTTCTGGTGGAGTCTGCCAACACGACTCAACTCTCTCTTTGGCACTCTGCACTGCCTTTGTGAGGTTTTCACAGTAAGCGATCAGGGCATCTGAAGCAATGTGCACATCAGCATTTCTAAGATCAATCACACCTGGCATCTGCATTGGGCGTCCAGTAATAATCTCATGAGGGCTCAGTCCTACTGATCTGTTAGGTGATGCTCTCATACTACACAGTACTGCGGTCAGTGCTTCCACCCATGGTACTCCTTCCTGATGCATTTTGCTTAGCCTGGTTTTGATTGTTCTGTTTGATCGTTCAACCTGTCCTGATGCTTGCGGCCTATAGGGACAGTGAAGGTTCCACTTAATCTTCAACATTCTAGACACTTCCTTGACTACCTGTCCTGTGAAGTGGGTACCTTGATCTGAGTCAATGCAATCTGGTAATCCCCATCTGGGAATGAAATCAGTGACAAGACATTTAGCAGTATGTGCAGCTGTAGCACGCCCTGTTGGATAAGCTTCTACCCATCTTGAGAACTTGTCTATTACTACCAAAACGTCCGTTTTTCCTTTACAAGGGGGCAACGATATGTAATCAACTTGCAGATGACGAAATGGCCCTGGTGGAGCTGGGGTATGTGCTGCTGGTGTAGTGGCTGCTGGTACATCATTATTTTTCTGACATGTAACACATCTCTTGACTGTTTCAGTGGCTGCGTTTCTGAATTTTGGATTCCACCATTGATTTGAGAACCTGTGATTCATCGTTGCTGGACCACTATGACCCAAACTGTGTATTTGTTGAGCCAAATATGGCAACAGTGATTCGGGAGCAACATACTTTCCCCCTTTGGTCCAGCAGCCGGATGAATCCACAGTGGCTCCTTTGTCTAACCATGTCCATGCTTCATATAGAGGAACATCTTTGTACAGATCAATGATTGATTCAGGAGGCAGAATTGCCTTCTGTGCTGTACTACCTGAACACACTTGTACAGTTGCATAAAAACAAGCCTGTTTAGCCGCTACATCAGCAAGAGCATTACCTTTAGCTTCCGTAGTATTAGTTGTGAGATGTGCTTTCACTTTGATCACCTCTAATTTCTTTGGGAGTTTCATGGCAAACATTAAATCTTTCACTAATCCAGCATGCTTAATGGGGGATCCAGCAGAAGTTAGAAATTTTCTGGTTTGCCAAATGACACCAAAATCATGAATTACCCCAAAAGCATACCTGGAATCTGTGTAGATATTTGCAACCGATCCTGAAGCTAGCGTACATGCTCTAGTTAAGGCTACTAGTTCTGCAGCTTGAGCTGAAAAATGATCTGGAAGACGACCTGAAGCAACTACTTCAGTGGTGGAAGTTACTGCATATCCTGCTCGTCTGTTACCTTCAATAACTTGAGCTGAACCATCAACAAACAACTCCAATTCTGCGTTCTCTATGGGAGTTTCTACTATTTCACTTGTTGCTGCACATGTAAGCGTAACACAATCATGAGTCATTTCGCCTTCATCCTCTAACACAAATTCAGTCATTGCAGACATCATACATGAGGATGGGTTTGTGACTGGTGCACGCTGTATAACAATATTCGGGGCTGTGAGAGTTGCTAAACAATTTCCCCAACGGGAGGAGGTGACAGAAGTGACTTTTGCTTAATTCATGAGTGCGGACACTGCATGAGGGCATCTTATGTTTACAGTCTGTCTTAACACCATTAGTTTTATTTACAAAGAATCGTTCAGCTTTGTTGTACATTACTGGGGAAATTAAGCACTCACAGCCCTAACAGTTAACACCTGAGCAAACTGCTCCAACAGTTCGGTGAAGTGGGGAGGTGCTGCTTCAGAGTACTAAGTAGACTGAGTAGGAACTGAGTAAAGCTGTTAATTTCTCCTAATGTCTTTTTGCTTTTCCTACACTCTTTCATCCAGTGTCCAGGTTTACCACAGTAATGACAACTGCCCTCCTTCTTAGGACATTTAGGTTTCTGTCGTTTCTCTGTGTTGACCTTAAAGGATGCTGCTGCATTCTTTACTCTGGCTTTAACATCAGAGTCTCTTTCCCAAGTAGCTAACCTGTCCAAGCTGTTTTGTAAGCTTCCAGTGGACCATGTTAGATCTAAGAAAGGCAAAGCAGATCTATACTCTGATAAAAGGCCATCAAACCATGTTCGAACTAATGGTCCTTTATGATCCAGTACCTTCTCTGGAGTGTCAGCTATTCCACTGTATGCTGCAGCTGACTGACAAAACTTTTCAGTGTACTCACTTACAGTTTCATCCTTCTTCTGCACACAACTAGTGACTTTTGACCAATCCACTTTTGGTCCAACAATGTTCTTTAGAATTTTCAAAACACCTTCTCTCAAATCGCCTTTACTGGCATTTCGCAGTTCAGAAGCAACAGCAGACTCAAAACTATTGAATTCAGATTCAGTTAGAATTTGTGACATCAGCTGCGTGACCTCTGCCAACGACATGTCATAAAGACGCATTTTACTGATCAATGTTCTTCTAAATTCGGAAAAATGTGTGCGTGCTGACGGTAAACTCTGAGATAGTCTCTCTATATCTTTAGGACATAAAGCTTTGGCAACAGTTTGTATTTGCACATCAGAAGAATTGAGAGGAACACTATCAGTTTCCTCAATTCCCTGAGATCTCCTCCTAGCACCACACACATTGACGGAATTTACAGGCACATCAGTTACTGATTGGAGAGCTACATCTGTTTCAAAAAACGCTTGTAAATCAGGGTAAATGTTATCAGGCTGAATAACTTCCACATCAGTTTTTGCTGCAGCTTTCTTGAGGTTCAATTTTTTAGTCAAAGTGGATACTCTAGCATGGAGCTCTTTGTTCTGTTCCTCTAGCTCTGAGTTACGCTGAGACTGTTGTGTAGCTAGCGCTAAACTGAATTCTCTGTGGCAGCAGATAATGCCTTTCACATTGTTCTTGCGAATACATGCTCTTAGCACCTTTTTACACTCATCTACCAACCAAATCTTGTCTGGATGAATCTCATATTTCTGCGTTAGTTCTTGTCTAACTTTTTCAGTGACTATTAGGTCCATTTGTTCCCCTAACAGCGTTTTGAATTCACTATCTGACCACAAAGGAGTCGCAAGACCACCTTTTTCAGTTGTGGGGATCAGTCTAGAATTCTTTCTAAACATTTTGTGAGTTTCTTTGTTACCACACAATCAAAACACTAAAACTTCTCTGATCAACAGAGAGTACACTTGTTAACACAGACCAACTAGTGTTAACCTTCCCTGGCAAAGCAGAGGATAACACAAATTACTAGCACTTTACGCTAATCTTCCCTGCCTACAAGAACAGAGGAAAAACCAAACTTATTAGCACGAAATGCTAACCTTCCCTGCCTGAAACAGAGGATAAACCAAAATTATTAGCACGAAATGCTAACCTTCCCTGCTTGAAACAGAGGATAACCACTTTTTAGCACGTAATGCCAAAATCTTCCCTGCCTGAAACAGAGGATAACTTTCTTCTCTAAAAGAAAAACTTTAGAGGATAAACTTAGTTAAACCAAACCCTACAGCTGTCTGTTAACTCTTCTCTGACGGCGCAGAGGATAAAAAATTGTACTGGTCTTAAAGGTTCTTTTGGATAGAGTGACACTCACCAACACTTGGTTGTACAGAAAGATTCAGACTGGAACGAAATCAGATCTTTGTTGAGCTTGAAGTTTCAATCTTGGTTCAGGTGAGGAGCTCTATCCGGGTCACGGCACCATCTGTTGAGAACTTTTTCCTCTTCGAGGCAGAGACCAGGAGACGTTAGGATATCTTTCAAGAAGAAGTTACTCTTTATTGAGAACTCTCTGTGCGTCGCTGCAGTCATCCAAGTCTAACTAATTGCTCAGCACAGTAGAGTTTATACCTTTCAAGGGGGAGGGATACATAGTGGTGGAGACAATCTAAACAAAGCATGCAAATGCAGTACAGGAATCAGCCCATTACCAGAATTTCCCCAGCCCTGACTTCATCAGCATAACAGTGTCATTCAAATGCATAGGTGCTAATCCAATCAGCCTGACAGTATTGCCCATACCGTCATATTATAATAGAGACAAAGGCACAGCTGTGCCTTGAGCTTAGCATTCACCTTTAACTTAGGTCAGGAAGTGCATAAAGACAAAAGGTTAATGTCTCAGACACCTGGGCTGCCTGAATTGATGTTCTTAGAATGTCATCATCTTCACCTCAAAATGTAAAACACAATGTTTCAGTTTATATACTATTACATTGGTACCTAGATTTATTATTTTATAAATTTGTAATCCCACAGTGGCGAGCATAGCTGCCTTCCAAGCAGTTGACCCGGGTTCGATTCCCAGCCAACGCATTTCCTTTGGCTCGGGCTGATGTCGAAGCAGAACTCCTTCTGTGACCTCTGGCTGCACCAGAAACTTTTGGATGGGTCGCTCTGCAGCAGAATAGAACTAGCTCTCCCCGTCGGGGAATCGAACCCCGGTCTTCCGCGTGACAGGCGGAGATACTGTCCACTATACTAACGAGGACTTGAGAATGCAAGGCTTTGCCACCAGCGAACGACGAAAATGATTATACTGTCCTTCAGTGTTTCCTGTGTACTGTACTCAATGTTTTACATAATAAAACCATTATTGTGGCCAGGGGGACGAAAAGGCTTTTCGGGGTCACATAGGCGGTCAGGGGGACAAAGAGGCAGTTCTTGGTCATAGAGGTGCTCAGGGGGACAAATAGGCTGTTTCGCGGTCACACAGGGGGTCAGGGGGACGGATAGGCTTCTCGTGGTCACATAGGCGGTCAGGGGGACAAACAGGATGTATGAATGCAAGGCTTTGCCACCAGCGAACGACACTGTCCCGACATCACTAAACAAAGCATGGCTTTTTCTTACGCTGGCCCAGCCCTTACATCACTAAACAAAGCATGGCTTTTTCTTACGCTGGCCCAGCCCTTACACCATAAAATACCAGATGGACGGACCCATCATGAGCTGAAGTCACTTAGCATTTGGAATGCTACATGCTACAGGGGTCATTATTTGGACTCTTTTTTCTACATCTTCTCAGATGGGGGCATGATAAAAGAGAATGCATTGCCTTGAATGGGCTTGTGATTATTTGGCGACGGAAGGGACATTTGTGTCTTTTACTGCTCACGTTTTGGAGTAAGGGGGTGACAAAAAGCATGTGGGCAGGTATCGGCACCCTAGATTACCCTTGGTGAGCGCAGTGGTTTACAACAGGGAGCGTACAGGCACAAGGGGGCGGAGACACAGCTCGAGTTTCTCTTCATTGTCGCACATAAATCTTTCGCCTTTTACTAAAGATTTTCCGTGGAGGGGACTTTTGTGAGTGATCTGTATTTTGGGGGCTCTGCTCACAGTAGACTATACCGGAATGTCAAGAGCAAAATGAATAGTCAGTCCGCCAAACACACGGTGGAAAGATGCGCAGCTGGTCATTGTCTGTGTTTGCAGCCTTTGCGGTTCCTGCGTCACGCCTTCATATATATTTAGCCAGCATGGAAAGACAGCGCTTTCTCATACGGGATGGGATCCAAACCCTGGTCTTTAGTGCCGGGCCCAAACAAAGATCTCTTTAGCTCCTCTAGCCCTGTCAGCGACTCATGCGCTTCGAGCATTCTTACTGACCGCGCAAGCCAGCATCCAACACATGCGTTGGTGGTATAGTGGCGAGCATAGCTGCCTTCCAAGCAGTTGACCCGGGTTTGATACCCGGCCAACGCATTTCCTTTGGCTCGGGCTGATGTCGAAGCAGAACTCCTTCTGTGACCTCTGGCTGCACCAGAAACTTTTGGATGGGTCGCTCTGCAGCAGAAAAGAACTAGCTCTCCGTCGGGGAATCGAACCCGGTCTTCCGCATGACAGGCGGAGATACTGTCCACTATATATACGAGGACTTGAGAATGCAAGGCTTTGCCACCAGCGAACGGACACTGCACCGACATCACTAAACACCACTGTACGTTTTGCATAATAAAATGATTATAAACTTAAATTATGACTTATTAATGCATTGTCCACGGAAAGCCTGTGTAGGTCCCGTCAAATAAGTTACGGGTGGTCATGCACCATATATGGTGAAATTCACCAAAATCCAACTCCAAAATCCAACCTCAGCAAGTGCCACCTGTAACTTATTTCACGGGACCTACAGAGGCTTACCGTGGATAGACCTTTTTCAGGGTAAATATGAATATTGTTGAGCTGTAATGTACATGAACTTGTCAGACGGTGTTTCCTGTGTGTACCACTGTACTTTTTGCATAATAAAATGATTATAAACTTAAATTATGACTCATTAATGCATTGTCCACGGAAAGCCTGTGGAGGCCCTGTCAAATAAGTTATGGGTGGTCATGCACCATATGTGGTGAAATTCACCAAAATCCAACTCCAAAATCCAACATTAGCCAGTGCCTCCTGTAACTTATTTGACAGGACCTACACAGGCTTACCATGGATAGACCTTTTTCAGGGTAAATATGAATATTGTTCAATTGTAATGTACATTAACTTGTCAGATGGTGTTTCTGGTGTAACACTGTACGTTTTGCATAATAAAATGATTATAAACTTAAATTATGACTTATTAATGCATTGTCCATGGAAAGCCTGTGGAAGACCCGTCAAATAAGTTATGGGTGGTCATGCACCATATGTAGTGAAATTCACCAAAATCCACCTCCAAAATCCAACATCAGAAAGTGACACCTGTAACTTATTTGACGGGACCTCCACAGGCTTACCGTGGACAGACCTTTTTCAGGGTAAATATGAATATTTATGAGTTGTAATGTACATGAACTTGTCAGATGGTGTTTCCTGGGTGTAACACTGTACGTTTTACATAATAAAATGATTATAAACTTAAATTATGACTTATTAATGCATTGTCCATGGAAAGCCTTTGGAGGCCCCGTCAAATAAGTTACGGGTGGTCATGCACCATATGTGGTGAAATTCACCAAAATCCAACTCCAAAATCCAACATTAGAAAGTGACACCTGTAACTTATTTGATGGGACCTACACAGGCTTACCGCGGATAGACTTTTTTCAGGGTAAATATGAATATTGTTGTGTTGTAATGTACATGAACTTGTCAGATGGTTTTTCCTGGGTGTACCACTGTACATATTGCATAATAAAATGATTATAAACTTAAATTATGACTTCTTAATGCATTGTCCATGGAAAGCCTGTGGTGGCCCCGTCAAATAAGTTATGGGTGGTCATGCACCATATGTGGTGAAATTCACCAAAATCCAACTCCAAAATCCAACATCAGCAAGTGCCACCTGTAACTTATTTGACAGGACCTACACAGGCTTACCATGGATAGACCTTTTTCAGGGTAAATATGAATATTGTTCAATTTTAATGTACATTAACTTGTCAGATGGTGTTTCCTGGGTGTACCACTGTACGTCTTGCATAATAAAATGATTATAAACTTAAATTGTCATTAAACTGTCATTACTTATTTTAACCCTGACCTATCTTGCCTGTCGCCTGTAAAAGGTTATTGCCTTCAGGACTCTTTCACAGGTGCATGAGAAGTAATTGCTTGAAATTCATTGAACAAACATGAAAAAGCATTGTCAAAAGTGCTTCCATTTATTATCTGTAAAATGCTGCACCCTGAAAAACAGCTTTTTTTAGCTAAGTTTTGATATGTATATGTTATATGTCGAATATGCCCGACTGGCTCAAAAAGACACGCAAGGTTGGAAATGCAGCTGGAGCTCCCTCAAACAAGAATCACAGACCTTACTTAAGAGGAGGCTGTCCTTGCATCGGCCGGGAATCGGAGCGGGTGCTGGTGCTGGGTGGGTGCTGACCAACGCTTGCTGCTAATCGTGCATTTACTAGGAATCGGGTTTGCGAAGCCACGCTGAAAAGCAGGTACAAAATGGATTATGAGAGAATCTTTCGTGGCACACTCCAATTGAGCTCCTTCAAGGAAGTGTGTGTGGTTGGAAATCCAGTTGCCGCTTTTATACAACAAGAGGCCTGACGTTAAAGAGCAAAGCTGCTGCATTGGCCGGGAATCGAACCCGGGCCTCCCGCGCGGCGGCCGCGGATACTTTAGCTAAACGGCCCTAAACCGTTTCCCATTCATTCTCAATGGTAGTGCTAAACCACTACGGATGCAATATTCTTTGGCCGCTAGCGCTCTCGTGGCGCACTTCCGTGTTTCGGCACCGCGGGAAGTTTGAATTCGCCATTTTCATCCCGACTCGGAGAGTGAAAACACACTGTTTTATAAACAATAAAAGAAGAAAACACAGCGGCGATCTGCCTCGGGTGTTTAATTCAACGCGTTCTCAGCTCATCTATCAAAGGTAAGATACTTTCTGTGACATCAGTTTACATTTACATTTATGCATTTAGCAGACGCTTTTATCCAAAGCGACTTACAGTGCATTCAGGTTATACATGTTTTTTATCACTATATGTGTTCCCTGGGAATCGAACCCACAACCTTTTGCGCTGCTAACGCAATGCTCTACCACTGAGCCACAGGAACACCAGTTTACGTTTTGTTACTGTTACCCTGTCGGGTTTTGTTTACTATAGTTTAGCGTAGGTTGATTTGTTTGCATGCCAAATTATGAATGAACATGGCTGTAATTTACGTTTCTATGTATTGTTTGTCATCATTAACATGTCATCTGTTGATTACAAACTACATTATGAATGGGCCTAACCATTATTTTCATTTTTGTAATGAGATTACATGTTCAGAAATGTTTTCTAAACATGTTTTATGATAGTAACCATAATTTAACCATGGTGTATTAGTAGTAGAATCAGAACAATAAATCTACCATTATTGTTACTGTATTGAGCATTATATTTGCAGTACAGCCATGAAATTGTAAATAAAAAAAACAATCTGCCAAGAACAGCAGGATTACTACAGTTTTACTATAGTAACTTCATGGATGTAATATATGTGTATGTGTGTGTATATAATTATTTTTGCTTTTTGTAATATTTGTATGTTGTTGTTCTTGTAGAGACCACTGTTTCTACTCTGCTTGTGCCCTTGCTGTCATCTTTTTATGGTACCCTGTCAGATACAGGTAAATATTAGACACATTAACATCATACACAAAAGGGTTTCTGCAGGTTTTTAAGTTTTAAAATGTCTTAATTTACCCTTACACAAATTAATGGCTTAAGAAATGTTTAAATCAGAACAGAAAAATTCATAAAATGATGTCATTAAATGTTGGATGCAAAGCAAAAAGTGAATTAATCTCTTCCTCTTGTTTTCCAATACAAATATCAAACATCTTTCAATCAAGATATGTTTATTTCAGATGCAAATGAAAAATGTAATAAAATTAAATGAATTTATTCTTAAAACAATAACAAGTATCTGTCAGTGTTATCAAAACTTCCCTTTAAATTAAGGTTACTTTTTTGCCAAATGGCAGATATTAGTTCTTGTTTTAATCACAAAATCACTTCAAACAAGACTTAGTATTTTATGTCATTTTGTATCTCCAGTAAATGTATCTTTATTTAAGAATCTTTAGGCATTTGCACTGGAAAACAAGACAAAAATACTGAGGAAGAACATCACTTTTTTTGCAGCATGATCTGAAGCTGCGGTAAAAGATATTTTCATATTATAGTGTCTGGAGTTTTTGTAAAA
The DNA here is from genome assembly GCA_023376895.1 of Aspiorhynchus laticeps. Classification (NCBI taxonomy): domain Eukaryota; kingdom Metazoa; phylum Chordata; class Actinopteri; order Cypriniformes; family Cyprinidae; genus Aspiorhynchus; species Aspiorhynchus laticeps. The sequence goes on from JALXFT010002713.1 coordinate 26,513, forward strand.
ATGAATTAAAAAAATATGAATATCTGTTGAAAGTTGTATTTTCAAACTCTAAAGTTGATACAACTCATTGTGTTTCTCTCCAGACATTTACATTCTACAGAACATATTTGTGTTTTTCCTCATTTGTTCCTCAAATTTGCTTTACTTGGTCTTAAAAAGGTCTTAACTTTACCTTCATAAAACCTGCAGAAACTCTGTTTTCTTACACATTAAACTAAATATTCAACTTGTTGCAGACACCACTGCTACACTGTCTGTGCCCTCGCTGTCCTCATATCATTGTTCCCACGTTGAGCCTCAATTAGAATTTTCAGAATGCAGAAATTAATTCAATTTTTCCCCTCTTTGTAGAAAGTACATATATGCCACCTCTGCCTATGCTGGCCTCGCCTGCGACCCGTACTGGACCTGTGAAGACTGGTGGCTGGTGTTTGTACTGGACCACAAACACGGAGCCCATTGATAAACACCATGGGAAGAAGGACATCCTCAGTAGTATGCAGCAATGGTCCACAAAGATCCAAACAGCATGCTCCAATCAACCACAAAACTGCACATTTCACAGTATGTCAAGCACCTGGCCAAACTGCTGAACACCAGTTCTTCATTAAACAACTCCAGAGAAACGTCTTGAAAGCGGGTAGTAAAACAACCAGTGTGCCAGTGGTAACAATGAAGCCTCCAGCACCCGCTCTGTCCACACTCCTAACTCATGACACCATTGAGATAATTGTATTACGGAGCGGCAGCAGCAACCTGAGCAGGAGAAGAAGAAACAAACAAAGACTTGTCTTGCATGTGGACAGCCAAAGATGGTTCCTCTATCCACTTTTTTCTTAATCAGCAAGAACCTGTCAGGGACTTGTACTGTTCCACAAAGGTTTTTAATGCTTACAGTGATGAAGGACTAACAAACCCCAGAATGCCATTCCAAGACTTTATGGAAATGGAGTTCTTTGAGAGAGAACTTGAGGCCACAAAGAAACAGGTGGAGGAGAAAGGACAGAAAAAAACAAAAGGCCTGAAACTGAACACGTTAGTCGCTTGTGCAGATTTTGTAAAATGGAACTGAAGCAGGGTCCAAACAGTCCTCACATACACAGGCTTTCCTGGCGTAGCAGGGAAATATGTTTATTGCCCTCCATTTACCAACCTCAGGGCATTCAGAAAAAGATTACCTGGACAGAGTTTAACGAGTCTGCATTTTACAAGATGGAAAGACAGAAAAAAATAAAATAAATGATATTTCTTGATATTTTACCACTTAGAAATATTTCACTCATGTATATACTGTATATTGTGATTTGTATATTTTTCACTGTGAGATTGTAATATGTATATGAAGAGTTTATTTGCAAAAACAGATAACACTGTTTTTTAAAATGTTCAAAAATCATGTTTTTTTATGTTATCATGTTTTTATTGTGTTAGTTAGCTAGTATTTTTAGTTATTTTTTACCTAATCAAAATAACCCAACTGCAATTTGATTGAGATTAATTGGAATGCACAATGAAAAAACATGATTTTTGAAAATTGTTAAAAATGGAGTTATCTGTTTTTGCAAATTAACTCTGCATATATTGTCAGAATTCTATTTTTATTTCTACTTTATTATTTTGGATTGATATTTACAGTATTAATCTTAAAAAGTGCTTAAAACATTTAATAAAAACAACTGAAAATGACAAATTGCTTCATGAGTGCTATGTTCTACTTCATAGGACTATTTTGCAGTTTCTATGGTTTTGGAAACACTTAAGTGATCTTTTAACTTAAGTGTGACATCACTCAATCTATTTTCATTCAATACTTGAATATTACTAAGTTTGAGTTCAATATAAATGCCTCTTATTTACATTTCAAAAGCCATTTAATATAACCATTCATGTTTTTAATATAACCATAGAATGTTATACTACTATTATTGTAATATTAATAATTTATTCATAACACTGCTTTGTAATCCAAAAAGGCAAAAAATGTAAAACACTGTAATGCATTGTTACATTTTATAATTTTGTTTCATAAAAAGCACAAAGCTGTGTGAAATAATGGTTTAGACCATTAATGGTAAATAAAAAAAATAAATGCATGAAAAAATCTGATTGGCTGTGACATCATTTCCGCTCTTTGACAAGCTGCTGAAATGCTGCAATCTGATTGGCTGTCAGTGAATTACAACTATCCACGGCTGGCCCCCGCGTGACAGACGGAGATACTGTCCACTATACTAACGAGGAGTTGAGAATGCAAGGCTTTGCCACCAGCCAACGACACTGCCCCGACATCACTAAATAACAGCATGGCTTTTTCTTACGCTGGCCCAGCCCTTACATCACTAAACAAAGCATGGCTTTTTCTTCAGTGGTTTACAACAGGGAGCGCACAGGCACAAGGGGGCGGAGACACAGCTCGAGTTTCTCTTCATTGTCGCATAAATCTTTCGCCTTTTACTAAAGATTTCCGTGGAGGGGAACTTTTGCGAGTGATCTGTATTTTTGGGGGCTCTACTCTAGGGCTGTGTATTGGCAAGAATCTGGCGATACGATACGTATCACGATACAGGGGTTGCGATACGATATATTGCGATACATTGCGATACTGTAAGCAAGGCGATATATTGGGATATTTCTTATTTTAGGAATAGGATATATTTTTAGGAAAGCTGTCATTAAGAGCACACCACCATATGCAAACCTTAGCAATAAGTAAATAAAAATTGTTTAACCAGAACACACTGGGATCTGCATTTGCAATAATCAGTCCCTGTAACATTCAACATTATTGAACCACTTTTTGTGCAGCACGAGTCAAGGGGAAAAATTAAATTGCTTGCAGGATTCTTTACTTAAATGTATGTATAAAATGTATTTTATAAAAGAGACCATATATATTTTTAGACCCTGCTTTAAAGGTGCACAGTTTAAGTTTACAATTGTAATATACAATGTCATAACATTTTGATCTGAACAAAAACTGACATCTGCTTAGTATCTATTTTACAAAAATTAGCAAACTGCAACAAAAGTGGGAACAAACTCATCTTCACCTGTGAGCAGAATAGGATTGGAGAGATGGAAAAAAGGAGAAAAGCACAAGAGCTTCAAAGGGGAGCTGTAACAGACACATATTTATAGCCTAAAATATATAGGGGTCATTCTATGGAAATGTCCATTTTTCTGTCCCTAGCCTTTACAGAAATATTACACTTAAACACTTGGTTACAATTTTTTTATATATATATTTTAAAATGAAACAATGATGTGTAATGAATTACACCTTCTTGAGCCATCAATGTGGCAATATTTGTTTTTAATTAATTATAAAGAATTCCAAGCTCCACAAAACTGCTCGTTACAGCCATGTACAGCGAAAAAGTGCTTTATTTTGAGGTCAAAAACAGGCTTTTCTTCCATTTAAAATACAATAATGTATACATAACTATCCAAATGGCATACAAAAACAAAATGCCACATAAATATTATAGAAAAATATATAAAATATTATATTAAATTATAATATATACATATATATATATATATATATATATATATATATATATATATATATATATTATAGTAAAAATAAAAAATATTAAATAATATTATAAAAAAGATTTTTAAAAAAAGCATTAAGCTGTCATTAATGTGTATTCATGAAGTCAAAAGGTAATCTAATAATGTGGTCTAAGATTAAATGTTAAAAAAAGAAATATATTTTAAGACATCTTGCCATACCAGGCTATTTGAACCAGAACTCAGTATTAGGATATGACTACATGTTTTTTTATATTACAGCTCGTGATAATTAATACATTACAAAACATTGTAAAAATTAGGCTAAAAGAAAGTCACCCCTCTCCTCTTCGTCTACTTCTATCATCGCTTGGATTACAGCGTCACGCGTCTTTTTGAATGTGATATTTCTCCAGTGAGGAGCGGAACATATGGCAAATTACTCTGGCTCTTATATTATTGCACTGGTGCTATTAACTGCTAGCAGACAGCGCGTCAATCAATGTATTGGAGAATACGGCGAACATAAATAAAGAAACGAAGTTGCTTGTCAGATTTTCCTAACAAGCAATCATATTTTGTAAAATGAGCCCAAAAAAACGCAACCCGCGACCAGGGATTTTTTCCCGCAACTTTACAAAAAAAGGAGCCCAAAGTCGGGTATAATACGCGGACTTGGCAACTGTGCCCCCGACACGAGAGCGACCTTGCCGCCCGCCGCACCCCGCGCGAAGGCTTTTCACACGGGGCACGGTAAGCGGCGGGACCGAGGTGGAGCTCGCGTAACGGTCCCGGGGCGGACATTACCACAAAAGCCCAAATGACGCCACACTTCAGCTTTGTACACCGAAACGAGAGCTGGAACAGTTCTTTCATCCTCCATTACTGGCAGCGAACTATATTAACGCTAACATTAGTGGTGTGCTCTAATGCTAGTATTTCCTGTCAGTGTTTAAGTTCAGAGATGAAGACTGCTCTCTAGCGGTCGGGATATGAACTAAAAACGAAACAACTGCCATGAATCCTGTATGATTTTTTTAAAAATATCGATATTCCGTTTTTGAGAATCGATACAGTATCGCCAAACAAAATATCGCGATACTCACGTGTATCGATATTTTCTTACACCCCTACTCTGCTCACAGTAGAGCTATACCGGAATGTCAAGAGCAGAATGAATAGTCAGTCCGCCAACACACGGTGGAAAGATGCGCAGCTGGTCATTGTCTGTGTTTGCAGCCTTTGCGGTTCCTGCGTCACGCCTTCATATATATTTAGCCAGCATGGAAAGACAGCGCTTTCTCATACGTGACGGGATCCAAACCCTGGTCTTTAGTGCCGGGCCCAAACAAAGATCTCTTCAGCTCCTCTAGCCCTGTCAGCGACTCATGCGCTTCGAACATTCTTACTGACCGTCCAAGCCAACATCCAACACATGCGTTGGTGGTATAGTGGTGTTGAGAACTTTTTCCTCTTCGAAGCAGAGACCAGGAGACGTTGGGATATCTTTCAAGCAGAAGTTACTCTTTATTGAGAACTCGCTGTGCGTCGCTGCAGTCATCCAAGTCTAACTAATTGCTCAGCACAGTAGAGTTTATACCTTTCAAGGGGGAGGGATACATAGTGGTGGAGACAATCTAAACAAAGCATGCAAATGCAGTACAGGAATCAGCCCATTACCAGAATTTCCCCAGCCCTGACCTCATCAGCATAACAGTGTCATTCAAATGCATAGGTGCTAATCCAAACAGCCTGACACATTGCCCATACTGTCATATTATAATAGAGACAAAGGCACAGCTGTGCCTTGAGCTTAGCATTCACCTTTAACTTAGGTCAGGAAGTGCATAAAGACAAAAGGTTAATGTCTCAGACACCTGGGCTGCCTGAATTGATGTTCTTAGAATGTCATCATCTTCACCTCAAAATGTAAAACACAATGTTTCAGTTTATATACTATTACATTGGTACCTAGATTTATTATTTTATAAATTTGTAATCCCACAATTCCCCCTTTGAGAGTTCTAATAACTCTCACAAAATGCAAATTTAGACACTTAAAAGTTAATTCTTGTAACTTGTAATCGTTACAGGCACATTGTACATGTTCTGTGTTGCTTATATGTAATTGCATGCTGACACAGAAAACAAAACATGCAATTAGGGTCCGTGAAGTTCTTACGGGTAATACTCTTTTCTGGTTGGAACTGTCATTTCCTCGTGAGAGGCGGGGAGTCATTTGCTGAAAGAAACACTTGATACTGTGGATGCATAGATAGTACGCAAGTAGGAGAAACAACAGCAGAATTGCTATTTCCTTGATCCACAGCCAGGGTTTACCTAACAAGTTTCCGAACCATGAAGAATTATCTTCAGTCATCTGGTGTAATTTTGCTGAAAGACCAAGAATGTCTTGTTGGATTTTGTTCAAGTTCTCTGTTGGATCCATTAATCCGGTGCAGCATTCAGGACACTTTGCGTGATGTCCATGATGGTTAATAGTACGAAAATCTTGATCATGTTGATGGATGACTGAAGTTCCCGTATGTGAGTCTCTGCGTTGTGTATTTTTTTCTTTCTTCTTTCTTTCTTGTGTGGTAGTTGGCTCGGCAATGGGTCTAGTTGTCTTTTAGAGGTCGTGGCTTCATCCGCAGGTGAGAAGGGCGGTGCATATGGGTCTCAGGACAGCCATCAAGTGGTATCTGCACAGAGGAAGAAAAAAAACAAAACAAAAGAGAACAACGGCACATAGCAGTATTTGTTGTAGAGTCTGCAAACATTAGGGTTGTATCCTCTGTTCAAATATAGTCTGCTATTGTTGTTCCTTCTTTCCCTATTTCTCAATTCCTGCGACACCTAAAGAACAGTGAGGTAAGGATGGACTAGTGGATGGGGAAGGGCCTATGAGGAAATCTTCACCGCAGGGTTAGCCCCCGAAGCCTGTTGCATTCGGTTCTTCCCTGGGCTCCTCACTGGTCCGTGTGTCCTATCCTATCCCTGTAGGTGGGGGAACAACTTTACAGTGTGACACATGAGTCCAGGCTTTCCTTCCCTGACACAACACTGCAGCTAATCAACATCACTTGAGGTGGTCCGTGCCACTTAGGCTCTAATGGCTTGTTTCTGAATGACTTTATCATAACCCATTGACCTGGGATGATTGTGTGTCCACCTTCTGGTGGAGTCTGCCAACACGACTCAACTCTCTCTTTGGCACTCTGCACTGCCTTTGTGAGGTTTTCACAGTAAGCGATCAGGGCATCTGAAGCAATGTGCACATCAGCATTTCTAAGATCAATCACACCTGGCATCTGCATTGGGCGTCCAGTAATAATCTCATGAGGGCTCAGTCCTACTGATCTGTTAGGTGATGCTCTCATACTACACAGTACTGCGGTCAGTGCTTCCACCCATGGTACTCCTTCCTGATGCATTTTGCTTAGCCTGGTTTTGATTGTTCTGTTTGATCGTTCAACCTGTCCTGATGCTTGCGGCCTATAGGGACAGTGAAGGTTCCACTTAATCTTCAACATTCTAGACACTTCCTTGACTACCTGTCCTGTGAAGTGGGTACCTTGATCTGAGTCAATGCAATCTGGTAATCCCCATCTGGGAATGAAATCAGTGACAAGACATTTAGCAGTATGTGCAGCTGTAGCACGCCCTGTTGGATAAGCTTCTACCCATCTTGAGAACTTGTCTATTACTACCAAAACGTCCGTTTTTCCTTTACAAGGGGGCAACGATATGTAATCAACTTGCAGATGACGAAATGGCCCTGGTGGAGCTGGGGTATGTGCTGCTGGTGTAGTGGCTGCTGGTACATCATTATTTTTCTGACATGTAACACATCTCTTGACTGTTTCAGTGGCTGCGTTTCTGAATTTTGGATTCCACCATTGATTTGAGAACCTGTGATTCATCGTTGCTGGACCACTATGACCCAAACTGTGTATTTGTTGAGCCAAATATGGCAACAGTGATTCGGGAGCAACATACTTTCCCCCTTTGGTCCAGCAGCCGGATGAATCCACAGTGGCTCCTTTGTCTAACCATGTCCATGCTTCATATAGAGGAACATCTTTGTACAGATCAATGATTGATTCAGGAGGCAGAATTGCCTTCTGTGCTGTACTACCTGAACACACTTGTACAGTTGCATAAAAACAAGCCTGTTTAGCCGCTACATCAGCAAGAGCATTACCTTTAGCTTCCGTAGTATTAGTTGTGAGATGTGCTTTCACTTTGATCACCTCTAATTTCTTTGGGAGTTTCATGGCAAACATTAAATCTTTCACTAATCCAGCATGCTTAATGGGGGATCCAGCAGAAGTTAGAAATTTTCTGGTTTGCCAAATGACACCAAAATCATGAATTACCCCAAAAGCATACCTGGAATCTGTGTAGATATTTGCAACCGATCCTGAAGCTAGCGTACATGCTCTAGTTAAGGCTACTAGTTCTGCAGCTTGAGCTGAAAAATGATCTGGAAGACGACCTGAAGCAACTACTTCAGTGGTGGAAGTTACTGCATATCCTGCTCGTCTGTTACCTTCAATAACTTGAGCTGAACCATCAACAAACAACTCCAATTCTGCGTTCTCTATGGGAGTTTCTACTATTTCACTTGTTGCTGCACATGTAAGCGTAACACAATCATGAGTCATTTCGCCTTCATCCTCTAACACAAATTCAGTCATTGCAGACATCATACATGAGGATGGGTTTGTGACTGGTGCACGCTGTATAACAATATTCGGGGCTGTGAGAGTTGCTAAACAATTTCCCCAACGGGAGGAGGTGACAGAAGTGACTTTTGCTTAATTCATGAGTGCGGACACTGCATGAGGGCATCTTATGTTTACAGTCTGTCTTAACACCATTAGTTTTATTTACAAAGAATCGTTCAGCTTTGTTGTACATTACTGGGGAAATTAAGCACTCACAGCCCTAACAGTTAACACCTGAGCAAACTGCTCCAACAGTTCGGTGAAGTGGGGAGGTGCTGCTTCAGAGTACTAAGTAGACTGAGTAGGAACTGAGTAAAGCTGTTAATTTCTCCTAATGTCTTTTTGCTTTTCCTACACTCTTTCATCCAGTGTCCAGGTTTACCACAGTAATGACAACTGCCCTCCTTCTTAGGACATTTAGGTTTCTGTCGTTTCTCTGTGTTGACCTTAAAGGATGCTGCTGCATTCTTTACTCTGGCTTTAACATCAGAGTCTCTTTCCCAAGTAGCTAACCTGTCCAAGCTGTTTTGTAAGCTTCCAGTGGACCATGTTAGATCTAAGAAAGGCAAAGCAGATCTATACTCTGATAAAAGGCCATCAAACCATGTTCGAACTAATGGTCCTTTATGATCCAGTACCTTCTCTGGAGTGTCAGCTATTCCACTGTATGCTGCAGCTGACTGACAAAACTTTTCAGTGTACTCACTTACAGTTTCATCCTTCTTCTGCACACAACTAGTGACTTTTGACCAATCCACTTTTGGTCCAACAATGTTCTTTAGAATTTTCAAAACACCTTCTCTCAAATCGCCTTTACTGGCATTTCGCAGTTCAGAAGCAACAGCAGACTCAAAACTATTGAATTCAGATTCAGTTAGAATTTGTGACATCAGCTGCGTGACCTCTGCCAACGACATGTCATAAAGACGCATTTTACTGATCAATGTTCTTCTAAATTCGGAAAAATGTGTGCGTGCTGACGGTAAACTCTGAGATAGTCTCTCTATATCTTTAGGACATAAAGCTTTGGCAACAGTTTGTATTTGCACATCAGAAGAATTGAGAGGAACACTATCAGTTTCCTCAATTCCCTGAGATCTCCTCCTAGCACCACACACATTGACGGAATTTACAGGCACATCAGTTACTGATTGGAGAGCTACATCTGTTTCAAAAAACGCTTGTAAATCAGGGTAAATGTTATCAGGCTGAATAACTTCCACATCAGTTTTTGCTGCAGCTTTCTTGAGGTTCAATTTTTTAGTCAAAGTGGATACTCTAGCATGGAGCTCTTTGTTCTGTTCCTCTAGCTCTGAGTTACGCTGAGACTGTTGTGTAGCTAGCGCTAAACTGAATTCTCTGTGGCAGCAGATAATGCCTTTCACATTGTTCTTGCGAATACATGCTCTTAGCACCTTTTTACACTCATCTACCAACCAAATCTTGTCTGGATGAATCTCATATTTCTGCGTTAGTTCTTGTCTAACTTTTTCAGTGACTATTAGGTCCATTTGTTCCCCTAACAGCGTTTTGAATTCACTATCTGACCACAAAGGAGTCGCAAGACCACCTTTTTCAGTTGTGGGGATCAGTCTAGAATTCTTTCTAAACATTTTGTGAGTTTCTTTGTTACCACACAATCAAAACACTAAAACTTCTCTGATCAACAGAGAGTACACTTGTTAACACAGACCAACTAGTGTTAACCTTCCCTGGCAAAGCAGAGGATAACACAAATTACTAGCACTTTACGCTAATCTTCCCTGCCTACAAGAACAGAGGAAAAACCAAACTTATTAGCACGAAATGCTAACCTTCCCTGCCTGAAACAGAGGATAAACCAAAATTATTAGCACGAAATGCTAACCTTCCCTGCTTGAAACAGAGGATAACCACTTTTTAGCACGTAATGCCAAAATCTTCCCTGCCTGAAACAGAGGATAACTTTCTTCTCTAAAAGAAAAACTTTAGAGGATAAACTTAGTTAAACCAAACCCTACAGCTGTCTGTTAACTCTTCTCTGACGGCGCAGAGGATAAAAAATTGTACTGGTCTTAAAGGTTCTTTTGGATAGAGTGACACTCACCAACACTTGGTTGTACAGAAAGATTCAGACTGGAACGAAATCAGATCTTTGTTGAGCTTGAAGTTTCAATCTTGGTTCAGGTGAGGAGCTCTATCCGGGTCACGGCACCATCTGTTGAGAACTTTTTCCTCTTCGAGGCAGAGACCAGGAGACGTTAGGATATCTTTCAAGAAGAAGTTACTCTTTATTGAGAACTCTCTGTGCGTCGCTGCAGTCATCCAAGTCTAACTAATTGCTCAGCACAGTAGAGTTTATACCTTTCAAGGGGGAGGGATACATAGTGGTGGAGACAATCTAAACAAAGCATGCAAATGCAGTACAGGAATCAGCCCATTACCAGAATTTCCCCAGCCCTGACTTCATCAGCATAACAGTGTCATTCAAATGCATAGGTGCTAATCCAATCAGCCTGACAGTATTGCCCATACCGTCATATTATAATAGAGACAAAGGCACAGCTGTGCCTTGAGCTTAGCATTCACCTTTAACTTAGGTCAGGAAGTGCATAAAGACAAAAGGTTAATGTCTCAGACACCTGGGCTGCCTGAATTGATGTTCTTAGAATGTCATCATCTTCACCTCAAAATGTAAAACACAATGTTTCAGTTTATATACTATTACATTGGTACCTAGATTTATTATTTTATAAATTTGTAATCCCACAGTGGCGAGCATAGCTGCCTTCCAAGCAGTTGACCCGGGTTCGATTCCCAGCCAACGCATTTCCTTTGGCTCGGGCTGATGTCGAAGCAGAACTCCTTCTGTGACCTCTGGCTGCACCAGAAACTTTTGGATGGGTCGCTCTGCAGCAGAATAGAACTAGCTCTCCCCGTCGGGGAATCGAACCCCGGTCTTCCGCGTGACAGGCGGAGATACTGTCCACTATACTAACGAGGACTTGAGAATGCAAGGCTTTGCCACCAGCGAACGACGAAAATGATTATACTGTCCTTCAGTGTTTCCTGTGTACTGTACTCAATGTTTTACATAATAAAACCATTATTGTGGCCAGGGGGACGAAAAGGCTTTTCGGGGTCACATAGGCGGTCAGGGGGACAAAGAGGCAGTTCTTGGTCATAGAGGTGCTCAGGGGGACAAATAGGCTGTTTCGCGGTCACACAGGGGGTCAGGGGGACGGATAGGCTTCTCGTGGTCACATAGGCGGTCAGGGGGACAAACAGGATGTATGAATGCAAGGCTTTGCCACCAGCGAACGACACTGTCCCGACATCACTAAACAAAGCATGGCTTTTTCTTACGCTGGCCCAGCCCTTACATCACTAAACAAAGCATGGCTTTTTCTTACGCTGGCCCAGCCCTTACACCATAAAATACCAGATGGACGGACCCATCATGAGCTGAAGTCACTTAGCATTTGGAATGCTACATGCTACAGGGGTCATTATTTGGACTCTTTTTTCTACATCTTCTCAGATGGGGGCATGATAAAAGAGAATGCATTGCCTTGAATGGGCTTGTGATTATTTGGCGACGGAAGGGACATTTGTGTCTTTTACTGCTCACGTTTTGGAGTAAGGGGGTGACAAAAAGCATGTGGGCAGGTATCGGCACCCTAGATTACCCTTGGTGAGCGCAGTGGTTTACAACAGGGAGCGTACAGGCACAAGGGGGCGGAGACACAGCTCGAGTTTCTCTTCATTGTCGCATAAATCTTTCGCCTTTTACTAAAGATTTCCTTGGAGGGGAACTTTTGTGAGTGATCTGTATTTTTGGGGGCTCTGCTCACAGTAGAGCTATACCGGAATGTTAAGAGCAGAATGAATAGTCAGTCCGCCAACACACGGTGGAAAGATGCGCAGCTGGTCATTGTCTGTGTTTGCAGCCTTTGCGGTTCCTGCGTCACGCCTTCATATATATTTAGCCAGCATGGAAAGACAGCGCTTTCTCATACGTGACGGGATCCAAACCCTGGTCTTTAGTGCCGGGCCCAAACAAAGATCTCTTCAGCTCCTCTAGCCCTGTCAGCGACTCATGCGCTTCGAGCATTCTTACTGACCGCGCAAGCCAGCATCCAACACATGCGTTGGTGGTATAGTGGCGAGCATAGCTGCCTTCCAAGCAGTTGACCCTGGTTCGATTCCCGGCCAACACATTTCCTTTGGCTCGGGCTGATGTCGAAGCAGAACTCCTTCTGTGACCTCTGGCTGCACCAGAAACTTTTGGATGGGTCGCTCTGCAGCAGAAAAGAACTAGCTCTCCCCGTCGGGGAATCGAACCCCGGTCTTCCGCGTGACAGGCGGAGATACTGTCCACTATACTAACGAGGACTTGAGAATGCAAGGCTTTGCCACCAGCGAACGACACTGCCCCGACATCACTAAACACCACTGTACGTTTTTGCATAATAAAATGATTATAAACTTAAATTATGACTTATTAATGCATTGTCCACGGAAAGCCTGTGTAGGTCCCGTCAAATAAGTTACGGGTGGTCATTTACCATATATGGTGAAATTCACCAAAATCCAACTCCAAAATCCAACCTCAGCAAGTGCCACCTGTAACTTATTTCACGGGACCTACACAGGCTTACCGTGGATAGACCTTTTTCAGGGTAAATATGAATATTGTTGAGCTGTAATGTACATGAACTTGTCAGACGGTGTTTCCTGGGTGTACCACTGTACGTTTTGCATAATAAAATGATTATAAACTTAAAATATGACTTATTAATGCATTGTCCATGGAAAGCCTGTGGAGGCCCCGTCAAATAAGTTACGGGTGGTCATGCACCATATATGGTGAAATTCACCAAAATCCAACTCCACAATCCAACCTCAGCAAGTGCCACCTGTAACTTATTTGAGAGGACCTACACAGGCTTACCGTGGATAGACCGTTTTCAGGGTAAATATAAATATTTTTGAGCTGTCATTTACATGAACTTGTCAGACGGTTTTTCCTGTGTGTACCACTGTACTTTTTGCATAATAAAATGATTATAAACTTAAATTATGACTCATTAATGCATTGTCCACGGAAAGCCTGTGGAGGCCCTGTCAAATAAGTTATGGGTGGTCATGCACCATATGTGGTGAAATTCACCAAAATCCAACTCCAAAATCCAACATTAGCCAGTGCCACCTGTAACTTATTTGACAGGACCTACACAGGCTTACCATGGATAGACCTTTTTCAGGGTAAATATGAATATTGTTCAATTGTAATGTACATTAACTTGTCAGATGGTGTTTCCTGGGTGTACCACTGTACGTTTTGCATAATAAAATGATTATAAACTTAAATTATGACTTATTAATGCATTGTCCATGGAAAGCCTGTGGAAGACCCGTCAAATAAGTTACGGGTGGTCATGCACCATATGTAGTGAAATTCACCAAAATCCACCTCCAAAATCCAACATCAGAAAGTGACACCTGTAACTTATTTGACGGGACCTCCACAGGCTTACCGTGGACAGACCTTTTTCAGGGTAAATATGAATATTTATGAGTTGTAATGTACATGAACTTGTCAGATGGTGTTTCCTGGGTGTACCACTGTACGTTTTACATAATAAAATGATTATAAACTTAAATTATGACTTATTAATGCATTGTCCATGGAAAGCCTTTGGAGGCCCCGTCAAATAAGTTACTGGTGGTCATGCACCATATGTGGTGAAATTCACCAAAATCCAACTCCAAAATCCAACATTAGAAAGTGACACCTGTAACTTATTTGACGGGACCTACACAGGCTTACCGCGGATAGACTTTTTTCAGGGTAAATATGAATATTGTTGTGTTGTAATGTATATGAACTTGTCAGATGGTTTTTCCTGGGTGTACCACTGTACATATTGCATAATAAAATGATTATAAACTTAAATTATGACTTCTTAATGCATTGTCCACGGAAAGCCTGTGGAGGCCCCGTCAAATAAGTTATGGGTGGTCATGCACCATATGTGGTGAAATTCACCAAAATCCAACATCAGCAAGTGCCACCTGTAACTTATTTGACAGGACCTACACAGGCTTACCATGGATAGACCTTTTTCAGGGTAAATATGAATATTGTTCAATTTTAATGTACATTAACTTGTCAGATGGTGTTTCCTGGGTGTACCACTGTACGTTTTGCATAATAAAATGATTATAAACTTAAATTGTCATTAAACTGTCATTACTTATTTTAACCCTGACCTATCTTGCCTGTCGCCTGTAAAAGGTTATTGCCTTCAGGACTCTTTCACAGGTGCATGAGAAGTAATTGCTTGAAATTCATTGAACAAACATGAAAAAGCATTGTCAAAAGTGCTTCCATTTATTATCTGTAAAATGCTGCACCCTGAAAAACAGCTTTTTTTTAGCTAAGTTTTGATATGTATATGTTATATGTCGAATATGCCCGACTGGCTCAAAAAGACACGCAAGGTTGGAAATGCAGCTGGAGCTCCCTCAAACAAGAATCACAGACCTTACTTAAGAGGAGGCTGTCCTTGCATCGGCCGGGAATCGGAGCCGGGTGCTGGTGCTGGGTGCTGACCAACGCTTGCTGCTAATCGTGCATTTACTAGGAATCGGGTTTGCGAAGCCACGCTGAAAAGCAGGTACAAAATGGATTATGAGAGAATCTTTCGTGGCACACTCCAATTGAGCTCCTTCAAGGAAGTACGCATCAGCTTCAAGTTTCCTTTTAAAGAAATGCACTTCTGAATTAACAGAACATTGACTGGGAACCGAACCCGAGTTTCCCACGTGGGAAGCGACAATTCTACCACTGAACCACCAATGTGTAAAATGCTGCAAGGAAGTGTGTGTGGTTGGAAATCCAGCCGCTTTTATACAACAAGAGGCCTGACGTTAAAAAGCAAAGCTGCTGCATTGGCCGGGAATCGAACCCGGGCCTCCCGCGTGGCAGGCGAGAATTCTACCACTGAACCACCAATGCCCACTCTATAGTAAAGATAAGCAAGTCTAGGAATTTATTTGGAAATTACATCTCTTTCACGACGGTAATATCGGCTGATGCTCAAGTTAAACAACGGAGTGATAAGCTGAACAAGTTTCATAGGCATTTGATGAATAGAAGTGGACTAATGAGTCTCTGAGCAAATGGGAGGTCAGTAGCAAAAGTCAGAGTCGTTATCTTCTGTGGCCACCAGCTCCCATAAGAACTACAGTGCATCTCATCCTCATGGACTGCACCAGATTTGTCAGTTCTTACTGGGAGATGTTACCCCGCTCTTCCTCCAAGGCACTTGCATGTTCTCAAACACATCTGGAGGGGACCGAGAGACACAGGGTTACATGCTGTTTGACACTGCCATGACGATCAGCGGTCACTCTGTGCCCCTGTAGCGCTGTCTTAGGGATCTTACATTACTGGCATTGCAGTTTATCCCACGTTCAAGCAGGTCAGCAGTAACCCTGGACATATTTCTTTTGGTGTATTCAGAGACAACAGACAGGTCAGTTTACTGTCATTACTTATTTTAACCCTGACCTATCTTGCCTGTCGCCTGTAAAAGGTTATTGCCTTCAGGACTCTTTCACAGGTGCATGAGAAGTAATTGCTTGAAATTCATTGAACAAACATGAAAAAGCATTGTCAAAAGTGCTTCCTTTATTATCTGTAAAATGCTGCACCCTGAAAAACAGCTTTTTTTTAGCTAAGTTTTGATATGTATATGTTATATGTCGAATATGCCCGACTGGCTCAAAAAGACACGCAAGGTTGGAAATGCAGCTGGAGCTCCCTCAAACAAGAATCACAGACCTTACTTAAGAGGAGGCTGTCCTTGCATCGGCCGGGAATCGGAGCCGGTGCTGGTGCTGGGTGCTGACCAACGCTTGCTGCTAATCGTGCATTTACTAGGAATCGGTTTGCGAAGCCACGCTGAAAAGCAGGTACAAAATGGATTTGAGAGAATCTTTCGTGGCACACTCCAATTGAGCTCCTTCAAGGAAGTAGCATCAGCTTCAAGTTTCCTTTTAAAGAAATGCACTTCTGAATTAACAGAACATTGACTGGGAACCGAACCCGGTTTCCCACGTGGGAAGCGACAATTCTACCACTGAACCACCAATGTGTAAAATGCTGAAGGAAGTGTGTGTGGTTGGAAACCAGCTGCCGCTTTTATACAACAAGAGGCCTGACGTAAAGGCAAAGCTGCTGCATTGGCCGGGAATCGAACCCGGGCCTCCCGCGTAGGCAAACCCCTAACCCCAATCTCCTCATGTAAAGATAACAAGTTTGGAATTTTTTGGTTACCTCTTTCCGTGGAATTCCGTGTTTCAACGGGGAAAGTGAACAATTTCATGGCTTTGAGAATGAAACAAAGTTTAAAAATAAGAGAAAACAGGCGATCTTCTGTCCACCACTCCCATAAAATAAGTACTTTCTGGGCACCAGTTTGTGTTCTTACTGGGGTGTTACCCCGTTTCCTCCGGCATTGCATGCCAAAAATTGGAGGGGCCGAAGAACGGGTTCATGTGTTTGCATCCATAACAGGGTCATCTGTGTTACACTTCTTAGGGCTTACATTATTTCATTTTGTTAAGAGGTCAGCAGAATGGTTTTCTTTTTTATTAAGAACAAAGAAGGTATTTATGTCAACATTTTAACCCTACCATTTTGTCCCTGTAAAAGGTTATTTTCAGGACCTTTCAATGAAAAAAAAAACCCAATTGAAACAGCGGATCCCTCAAACAAGAATCAAGATTATTAAAGGGGTGTTTGATGGCCGGGAATGGAGGGTGTGGTCTGGGTGGACCAACGCTTCTGCTTGTGCTTTCTGGAATCGGGTTTGGAACCCGCGAAAACAGGTAAAAATATTTGGAAATTTTCTCAACCCAAGGTCCTTCAAGGAAGTAATGCTTAATTTCCTTTTAAAAAATGCCTTTGAATTAACAGAACAGAAACCAAGAGTTTAGTGGGAAGCGAAATTCTCCCTGCCACCAATTTAAAATCTCAAGGAAGTTTGTGGTTGGAAATAGTGGTTTTATAAACAAACCTACGTTAAAGACAAACTCTCATTGGCCGGGAATCGAACCCCCTCCCGCGTGGCAGGCAGAATTCTACCACTGAACCACCAATCTCGCTCTATAGTAAAGATAAGCAAGTTTAGGAATTTATTTGGAAATTACATCTTTTCACATGGTAATATCGGCTATGCTCAAGTTAAACAACATATAACTGAAAAGTTTCTACATTTATAATAAAGTGGACTAATGGTCTCTGCAAATGGGGGCAGTAGCAAAATCAGATCGTTATCTTCTGTGGCCACCACTCCCATGCTCGTGCATCTCACCTCTGGACTGCACCAGATTTGTCAGTTTTTACTGGGAGATGTTACCCCGCCTTCCTCCAAGGCACTTGCATGTTCTCAAACACTCGGAGGGGGAGAACACAGGTTACATGCGTTTGACACTCCATGACACAGCGGTATTGTGCCCCTGAGCGCTGTCTTAGGGATCTTACATTACGGCTTGCAGTTTATCCCAGTTCAAGAGGTCACAGTAACCCTGGAATATTTCTTTTGGGATTTAGGACAAAGACAGGTCAGTTTACTGCATTACTTATTTTAACCCTGACCTACGCCCGCCTTAAAAGGTTTTGCCTTCAGGACTCTTTCACAGGGCATAGAAGAATTGCTTAAATTCATTTAACAAACATAAAAAGCATTGTCAAAAGTGTTATTTATTATTGTAAAATGAGATGAAAAACAGCTTTTTTTAGTAAGTTTTGTATGTATATGTTATTTCAATATCCCACTGGTAAAAAGACACGCAAGGTTAAATGAGCTGGACTCCCTCAAACAAGAATACAGATTACTTAAAAGGCTTCCTTATCCCGGGAATCAGCCGGTGCTGCCAACCTTCTGCTAATTGCATTTCTAGGAATTTTGGAACCAGTGAAAACAGGTACAAAATATTATAAGAATTTTGTGGCAACTCCAATTACTTTCAAGGAATACCATCAGTTCAAGTTTCCTTTTAAAAAACCACTTTGAATTAACAAAAATTACTGGGAATCGAACCTATTTCCCACGTGGGAAAAATTTACCATTTGTATAATTTTAAAAAAGAGGCCTACGTTAAAGGCAAAGCTGCTGATTGGCCAGGAATCAACCCGGGCCTCCCGCGTGGCAGGCGAGAATTCTACCACTGAACCACCAATGCTCACTCTATAGTAAAGATAAGCAAGTTTAGGAATTTATTTGGAAATTACATCTCTTTCACGAGGTAATATCGGCTGATGCTCAAGTTAAACAACGGAGTGATAAGCTGAACAAGTTTCATAGGCATTTGATGAATAGAAGTGGACTAATGAGTCTCTGACAAATGGGAGGTCAGTAGCAAAAGTCAGAGTCGTTATCTTCTGTGGCCACCAGCTCCCATAAGAACTACAGTGCATCTCATCTCATGGACTGCACCAGATTTGTCAGTTCTTACTGGGAGATGTTACCCCGCTCTTCCTCCAAGGCACTTGCATGTTCTCAAACACATCTGGAGGGG
Source organism: Aspiorhynchus laticeps (assembly GCA_023376895.1). Lineage (NCBI taxonomy): Eukaryota > Metazoa > Chordata > Actinopteri > Cypriniformes > Cyprinidae > Aspiorhynchus > Aspiorhynchus laticeps. Next base: position 45,331 of record JALXFT010002713.1, read on the forward strand.
ACCGAGAGACACAGGGTTACATGCTGTTTGACACTGCCATGACGATCAGCGGTCACTCTGTGCCCCTGTAGCGCTGTCTTAGGGATCTTACATTACTGGCATTGCATTTATCCCACGTTCAAGCAGGTCAGCAGTAACCCTGGACATATTTCTTTGGTGTATTTCAGAGACAACAGACAGGTCAGTTTACTGTCATTACTTATTTTAACCCTGACCTATCTTGCCTGTCGCCTGTAAAAGGTTATTGCCTTCAGGACTCTTTCACAGGTGCATGAGAAGTAATTGCTTGAAATTCATTGAACAAACATGAAAAAGCATTGTCAAAAGTGCTTCCTTTATTATCTGTAAAATGCTGCACCCTGAAAAACAGCTTTTTTTAGCTAAGTTTTGATATGTATATGTTATATGTCGAATATGCCCGACTGGCTCAAAAAGCCGCAAGGGGAAATGAGCGGGCTCCCCAAACGTCCAACCTTACTTAAGGGAGGGTTTGCAGGCCGGGAAAGCCAGGTCTGGTTTGGAAAACCTTTCAATGGCAACTAAATGGTTTGGAAGCCACGCTAAAAGCTAAAAATGGATTGTAAGAACTTTCTGGGAATCCAAGAGTCCTTAAGGCAATTCACACTTGTTTCCTTTTAAAAAAGCCTTCTAAAACAAACATTGCGGGAATCGAACCCGGGTTTCCCCGTGAAAGCGAAATTCTACCACTGAACCACCAATGTGTAAAATGCTTAGGATTTTTTGAAAACCCAGCTGCCCATTTATACAACAAGAGGCCTGAGTAAAAGGGCAAAGCTCTGCATTGGCCGGGAATCGAACCCGGGCCCCCGCTTATAAAGGTAAACCGTTTCCCATTCATTCTCAATGGGTGAAAACCATCGGATGAATATTCTTTGGCCGCTACGCTCTCTGGGCACTTCCTGTTTTCGGCACCGGGAAGTTTGAATTGCCATATTCATCCCGGCTCGGAGAATAAAACCACAGTTATAAACTAAAAGAAGAAAACCGGCATTCCTGGGTTTTAACAACGCATTCTACGCATCTATAAATGATACTTTCTGTGGCCGTTTAGTTTTGTTACTTTACCCTGTCGGGTTTTGTTTACTATAGTTTAGCTCGGTCGATTTGTTTGCATGCCAAATTATGAATGAACATGGCTGTAAGTTACGTTTCTATGTATTGTTTGTCATCATTAACATGTCATCTGTTGATTACAAACTACATTATGAATGGGCCTAACCATTATTTTCATTTTTGTAATGAGACTACATGTTCAGAAATGTTTTCTAAACCTGTTTTATGATAGTAACCATAATTTAGAAATGGTGTATTAGTAGTAGAATCAGAACAATAAATCTACCATTATTGTTACTGTATTGAGCATTATATTTGCAGTACAGCCATGCAATTGTAAATAAAAAAAACAATCTGCCAAGAACAGCAGGATTACTACAGTTTTACTATAGTAACTTCATGGTTGTAATATATGTATGTATATTGTGTGTGTGTGTGTATAATTTTTTTTTTGCTTTTTGTAATATTTGTATGTTGTTGTTCTTGTAGAGACCACTGTTTCTACTCTGCTTGTGCCCTTGCTGTCATCTTGTTATGGTACCCTGTCAGATACAGGTAAATATTGGACACATTAACATCATACACAAAAGGGTTTCTGCAGGTTTTTAAGTTTTAAAATGTCTTAATTTACCCTTACACAAATTAATGGCTTAAGAAATGTTTAAATCAGAACAGAAAAATCCATAAAATGATGTCATTAAATGTTGGATGCAAAGCAAAAAGTGAATTAATCTCTTCCTCTTGTTTTCCAATACAAATATCAAACATCTTTCAATCAAGATATGTTTATTTCAGATGCAAATGTAAATGAAAAATGTAATAAAATGAAATGAGTTTATACTTAAAACAATAACAACTATCTGTCAGAGTTATCAAAACTTCTCTTTAAATTAAGGTTACTTTTTTGCCAAATGGCAGATATTAGTTCTTGTTTTAATCACAAAATCACTTCAAACAAGACTTTGTATTTTATGTCATTTTGTATCTCCAGTAAATGTGTCTTTATTTAAGAATCTGTAGGCATTTGCACTGGAAAACAAGACACAAATACTGAGGAAGAACATCACTTTTTTTGCAGCATGATCTGAAGCTGCAGTAAAAGATATTTCCATATTATAGTGTCTGGAGTTTTTGTAAAAATGAATTAAAAACATATGAATATCTGTTGAAAGTTGTATTTTCAAACTCTGAAGTTGATACACCTCATTGTGTTTCTCTCCAGACATTTACTTTCTACAGAACATATTTGTGTTTTTCCTCATTTGTTCCTCAATTGGTCTTAAAAAGGTCTTAACTTTACCTTCATAAAACCTGCAGAAACTTTTTTCTTACACATTAAACTAAATATTCAACTTGTTGCAGACACCACTGCTACACTGTCTGTGCCCTCGCTGTCCTCATATCATTGTTGCCACGTTGAGCCTCAATTATAATTTTCAGAATGCAGAAATTAATTCATTTTTGCCCCTCTTTGTAGGAAGTACATATATGCCACCTCTGCCTATGCTGGCCTCGCCTGCGACCCGTACTGGACCTGTGAAGACCGGTGGCTGGTGTTTGTACTGGACCACAAACGCGGAGCCCATTGATAAACACCATGGGAAGAAGGACATCCTCAGTGGTATGCAGCAATGGTCCACAAAGATCCAAACAGCATGCTCCAATCAACCACAAACCTGCACATTTCACAGTATGTCAAGCACCTGGCCAAACTGCAGTTCTTCATTAAACAACTCCAGAAAACGTCTTGAAAGTGGGTAGTAAAACAACCAGTGTGCCAGTGGCAACAATGAAGCCACCAGCACCCGCTCTGACCACACTCCTAACTCATGACACCATTGGCATAATTGTATAATGGTGCGGCAGCAGCAACCTGAGCAGGAGAAGAAGAAACAAACAAAGACTTGTCTTGCATGTGGACAGCCAAAGATGGTTCCTCTATCCACTTTTTTCTTAATCAGCAAGGCCCTGTCAGGTACTTCTACTGTTCCACAAAGGTTTTTAATGCTTACAGTGATGAAGGACTAACAAACCCCAGAATGCCATCCAAGACATTATGGAAATGGAGTTCTTTGAGAGAGAACTTGAGGCTACAAAGAAACAGGTGGAAACAAAAGGCCTGAAACTGAAACGTTAGTCGCTTGTGCAGATTTTGTAAACTGGAACTGAAGCAGGGTCCAAACAGTCCTCACATACACGGGCTTTCCTGGCGTAGCAGGGAAATATGTTTATTGCCCTCCATTTACCAACCTCAGGGCATTCAGAAAGAGATGACCCGGACAGAGTTTAACGAGTCTGCATTTTACAACATGGAAAGACAGAAAAAAATAAAAATTGATATTTCACCCCTTAGAAATATTTCACTCTTGTATATACTGTATATTGGATTTGTATATTTTTCACTGTGAGATTGTAATATGTATATGAAGAGTATATTTGCAAAAACAGATAACACTGTTTTTTATGTTATCGTGTTTTTATTGTGTTAGTTAGCTAATATTTTTAGTTATTTTTTACCTAATCAAAATAACCCAACTGCAGTTTGATTGAGATTAATTGGAATGCACAATGAAAAAACATGATTTTTGAAAATTGTTAAAAATGGAGTTATCTGTTTTTGCAAATTAACTCTGCATATGTTGTCAGAATTTATTTTTATTTCGACTTTATTATTTTGGATCGATATTTACAGTATTAATCTTAAAAAGTGCTTAAAACATTTAATAAAAACAACTGAAAATGACAAATTGCTTCATGAGTGCTATGTTCTACTTCATAGGACTTATATTTTGCAGTTTCTATGATTTTGGAAACACTTAAGTGATCTTTTAACTTAAGTGTGACATCACTCAATCTATTTTCATTCAATACTTGAATATTACTAAGTTTGAGTTCAATATAAATGCCTCTTATTTACATTTCAAAAGCCATTTAATATAACCATTCATGTTTTTAATATAACCATAGAATGTTATACTACTATTATTTTAATATTAATAATTTATTCATAACACTGCTTTGTAATCCAAAAACGCAAAAAATGTAAAACGCTGTAATGCATTGTTACATTTTATAATTTTGTTTCATAAAAAGCACAAAGCTGTGTGAAATAATGGTTTAGACCATTAATGGTAAATAAAAAAAAATAAATGCATGAAAAAATCTGATTGGCTGTGACATCATTTCCGCTCTTTGGCAAGCTGCTGAAATGCTGCAATCTGATTGGCTGTCAGTGAATTACAACTATCCACGGCTGGCCCGCGCGTGACAGGCGGAGATACTGTCCACTATACTAACGAGGAGTTGAGAACGCAAGGCTTTGCCACCAGCCAAAACACTGCCCCGACATCACTAAACAAAGCATGGCTTTTTCTTACGCTGGCCCAGCCCTTACATCACTAAACAAAGCATGGCTTTTTCTTACGCTGTCCCAGCCCTTACACCATAAAATACCAGATGGACGGACCCATCATGAGCTGAAGTCACTTAGCATTTGGAATGCTACATGCTACAGGGGTCATTATTTGGACTCTTTTTTTTTACATCTTCTCAGATGGGGGCATGAGAAAAGAGAATGCATTGCCTTGAATGGGCTTGTGATTATTTGGCGACGGAAGGGACATTTGTGTCTTTTACTGCTCACGTTTTGGAGTAAGGGGGTGACAAAAAGCATGTGGGCAGGTATCGGCACCCTCGATTACCCTTGGTGAGCGCAGTGGTTTACAATAGGGAGCGCACAGGCACAAGGGGGCGGAGACACAGCTCGAGTTTCTCTTCATTGTCGCATAAATCTTTCGCCTTTTACTAAAGATTTCCGTGGAGGGGAACTTTTGCGAGTGATCTGTATTTTTGGGGGCTCTGCTCACAGTAGAGCTATACTGGAATGTCAAGAGCAGAATGAGTAGTCAGTCCACCAACACACGGTGGAAAGATGAGCAGCTGGTCATTGTCTGTGTTTGCAGCCTTTGCGGTTCCTGCGTCACGCCTTCATATATATTTAGCCAGCATGGAAAGACAGCGCTTTCTCATACGTGACGGGATCCAAACCCTGGTCTTTAGTGCCGGGCCCAAACAAAGATCTCTTCAGCTCCTCTAGCCCTGTCAGCGACTCATGCGCTTCGAGCATTCTTACTGACCGCGCAAGCCAGCATCCACCACATGCGTTGGTGGTATAGTGGCGAGCATAGCTGCCTTCCAAGCAGTTGACCCGGGTTCGATTCCCGGCCAACGCATTTCCTTTGGCTCGGGCTGATGTCGAAGCAGAATCCTTCTGTGACCTCTGGCTGCACCAGAAACTTTTGGATGGGTCGTTCTGCAGCAGAAAAGTACGAGCTCTCCCCGTCGGGGAATCGAACCCGGTTTTCCGTATGACAGGCGGAGATACTGTCCACTATACTAACGAGGAGTTGAGAACGCAAGGCTTTGCCACCAGCCAACAACACTGCCCCGACATCACTAAACAAAGCATGGCTTTTTCTTACGCTGGCCCAGCCCTTACATCACTAAACAAAGCATGGCTTTTTCTTACGCTGTCCCAGCCCTTACACCATAAAATACCAGATGGACGGACCCATCATGAGCTGAAGTCACTTAGCATTTGGAATGCTACATGCTACAGGGGTCATTATTTGGACTCTTTTTTTTTTACATCTTCTCAGATGGGGACATGAGAAAAGAGAATGCATTGCCTTGAATGGGCTTGTGATTATTTGGCGACGGAAGGGACATTTGTGTCTTTTACTGCTCACGTTTTGGAGTAAGGGGGTGACAATAAGCATGTGGGCAGGTATCGGCACCCTCGATTACCCTTGGTGAGCGCAGTGGTTTACAATAGGGAGCGCACAGGCACAAGGGGGCGGAGACACAGCTCGAGTTTCTCTTCATTGTCGCATAAATCTTTCGCCTTTTACTAAAGATTTCCTGGAGGGGAACTTTTGCGAGTGATCTGTATTTTTGGGGCTCTGCTCACAGTAGAGCTATACTATTCAAAGGGATGATAATCAGTCCACCAACACACGGTGGAAAGATGCGCAGCTGGTCATTGTCTGTGTTTGCAGCCTTTGCGGTTCCTGCGTCACCCTTCATATATATTTAGCCAGCATGGAAAGACAGCGTTTTCTCATACTGACGGGATCCAAACTCTGGTCTTTAGTGCCGGCCAAACAAAGATCTCTTCAGCTCCTCTAGCCCTGTCAGCGACTCATGCGCTTCGAGCATTCTTACTGACCGCGCAAGCCAGCATCCACCACATGCGTTGGTGGTATAGTGGCGAGCATAGCTGCCTTCCAAGCAGTTGACCCGGTTCGATTCCCGGCCAACGCATTTCCTTTGGCTGGCTGATGTCGAAGCAGAATCCTTCTGTGACCTCTGGCTGCACCAGAAACTTTTGGATGGGTCGTTCTGCAGCAGAAAAGTACGAGCTCTCCCCGTCGGGGAATCGAACCCCGGTTTTCCGTGACAGGCGGAGATACTGTCCACTATACTAACGAGGAGTTGAGAACGCAAGGCTTTGCCACCAGCCAACAACACTGCCCCGACATCACTAAACAAAGCATGGCTTTTTCTTACGCTGGCCCAGCCCTTACATCACTAAACAAAGCATGGCTTTTTCTTACGCTGTCCCAGCCCTTACACCATAAAATACCAGATGGACGGACCCATCATGAGCTGAAGTCACTTAGCATTTGGAATGCTACATGCTACAGGGGTCATTATTTGGACTTTTTTTTTACATCTTCTCAGATGGGGGCATGAGAAAAGAGAATGCATTGCCTTGAATGGGCTTGTGATTATTTGGCGACGGAAGGGACATTTGTGTCTTTTACTGCTCACGTTTTGGAGTAAGGGGTGACAAAAAGCATGTGGGCAGGTATCGGCACCCTAGATTACCCTTGGTGAGCGCAGTGGTTTACAAAGGGAGCGCACAGGCACAAGGGGGCGGAGACACAGCTCGAGTTTCTCTTCATTGTCGCATAAATCTTTCGCCTTTTACTAAAGATTTCCTGGAGGGGAACTTTTGCGAGTGATCTGTATTTTTGGGGGCTCTGCTCACAGTAGAGCTATACTGGAATGTCAAGAGCAGAATGAATAATCAGTCCACCAACACACGGTGGAAAGATGGCAGCTGGTCATTGTCTGTGTTTGCAGCCTTTGCGGTTCCTGCGTCACGCCTTCATATATATTTAGCCAGCATGGAAAGACAGCGCTTTCTCATACTGACGGGATCCAAACCCTGGTCTTTAGTGCCGGGCCCAAACAAAGATCTCTTCAGCTCCTCTAGCCCTGTCAGCGACTCATGCGCTTCGAGCATTCTTACTGACCGCGCAAGCCAGCATCCACCACATGCGTTGGTGGTGTAGTGGCGAGCATAGCTGCCTTCCAAGCAGTTGACCTGGGTTCGATTCCCGGCCAACGCATTTCCTTTGGCTCGGGCTGATGTCGAAGCAGAACTCCTTCTGTGACCTCTGGCTGCACCAGAAACTTTTGGATGGGTCGTTCTGCAGCAGAAAAGTACGAGCTCTCCCCGTCGGCGAATCGAACCCCGGTTTTCTGCGTGACAGGCGGAGATACTGTCCACTATACTAACGAGGAGTTGAGAACGCAAGGCTTTGCCACCAGCCAACAACACTGCCCCGACATCACTAAACAAAGCATGGCTTTTTCTTACGCTGGCCCAGCCCTTACATCACTAAACAAAGCATGGCTTTTTCTTACGCTGTCCCAGCCCTTACACCATAAAATACCAGATGGACGGACCCATCATGAGCTGAAGTCACTTAGCATTTGAAATGCTACATGCTACAGGGGTCATTATTTGGACTCTTTTTTTTTACATCTTCTCAGATGGGGGCATGAGAAAAGAGAATGCATTGCCTTGAATGGGCTTGTGATTATTTGGCGACGGAAGGGACATTTGTGTCTTTTACTGCTCACGTTTTGGAGTAAGGGGGTGACAAAAAGCATGTGGGCAGGTATCGGCACCCTGATTACCCTTGGTGAGCGCAGTGGTTTACAAAGGGAGCGCACAGGCACAAGGGGGCGGAGACACAGCTCGAGTTTCTCTTCATTGTCGCATAAATCTTTCGCTTTTACTAAAGATTTCCTGGAGGGGAACTTTTGCGAGTGATCTGTATTTTTGGGGCTCTGCTCACAGTAGAGCTATACTGGAATGTCAAGAGCAGAATGAATATCAGTCCACCAACACACGGTGGAAAGATGGCAGCTGGTCATTGTCTGTGTTTGCAGCCTTTGCGGTTCCTGCGTCACCCTTCATATATATTTAGCCAGCATGGAAAGACAGCGTTTCTCATACGTGACGGGATCCAAACCCTGGTCTTTAGTGCCGGGCCCAAACAAAGATCTCTTCAGCTCCTCTAGCCCTGTCAGCGACTCATGCGCTTCGAGCATTCTTACT